>AWOL01S0065192.1:5133-127498 GCA_000715115.1 Nicotiana otophora
TTTCCCCCCCCCCCCCCCCCCCACAAACTCTTTCTATAAAAAAATAAAAATATTTCTTTTAAATTACGCAAAAATTGAAAATACAGTAGCCAGTGATATCCAACAAAAGATAATCAATATAGGAAACTGTAAATATTTTCGGAGGTTCGTTTGTCCTTTTACATTGGGACACAGTGTTTGCAGAAACAAAAACAATTGGTTCTCTATAAGAATTTTATTTGTTTCTTTCAGTTTTAAATGGAAGCTTACAGAATCAAGAAGAATCTTGTGCTAACAGGAAATATTTTTATAAAAGAAAAGTAGCTGATTTATATTTGATTTACTTTGCTAATGTTACTTTTCCAAAAAGGGTTGTTGCAAACTAAGGGTCCACTAAACTGTATAGTCAGTTTCTACAGAACACACATACAACAATAAGTAAAAGATTAACCAAGTTTTACGTGAAAAACTCTGATCAGCTCACGGGATTAAAAACCACGACCTACACTCGTAAGATTTCAACTTCACTAACTGAGCAAACTTTAGATTACAACATAATGTAATCTAGGAATTAACCTCTTAATCCCTCACCTAATTGTAATAACTCTATTACAGGCCTCTTTGTAATAACTCTATTACAAAGCACACACTTTGACTAACTCTAGCCAAAACACAAACACAAGTTTTATGGTTTTATAACTGATCTCCTATGAAATGCTTCTAAGTAAGCAGAGTAGGAGTTACAAATAAAGAACACTAACTGAGATACAATAATACTAAGGACACGTGAAAGTCGGCAACACACTTGAGAGAGAATTGATGATTTAGGTTTTCCAAGTGTGTGTGTTCCCTTGCCTCATGTTGGTAATATATAAATGAGGTCATTGAGATGATGTATGCAATTATCCGGTACAAGGCATGCTCCATAAAGTGACTGTTGCACTGTTGCGTGTGCAGAGAACAGTGCAACAACTTTACAGCTGGGGAGAGTTGACTTGTACTGTCATCAGAGGAACTGAGAGTCATCTGTTCCCTCTGTCGTTTCTTTGACTCAAGTTGTTGGAACTTGTGCCAGACTTGAGACTTGTTGTTCTTGAGCACTTTGAGGATGTGTAACAGGTTCCCAATCTGTTTCTTATTATGAAGTTTGCTAGATCATCAAAATACAAGAAAACACGCAACTTAACAATTTTTCCCCTTTTGATGATGACAAACTTATAATTGAAGTTCCCTCTAAGAACCAGACCTCTATATAATTTTTCCTGAAAAAAGACTTTATTCCCCCCTGAGAACCTGAGGACCTATTCCCCCTCTTAATTGTCTTCCCCCTTTTGGCATCATAAAAAGATCATACACAAGTAAATGCAAAAAGAAGTCCAGCAAAGTTAACTCAGGCCACATGTGTGCACACAAAATGGCTAAAAATAGAGCGCAAGAGTATAACATGCATGACAAAAGATGAGATGCTCATTAATTTAAAAGAGAAGAAATCAGAGGTAGTAGCACCATTGTTACAAAAACATCCACAAAAAAAATAAACTTAAAGTACAAGTCATAGGAACAACAAAAGAGACTAGGGTAGGACAGACAACATTGAACTGGACACACGGAAGGTAACTATTTAAGGGGCACTAGAAGAGCGAGGGAAGGAAGAGGAGGCAAGAGTTCTGAGAAGAATGTCCATTCGAGCATTTGCAAACACTTGCTCGTTAATCAGCCGCTCTTTCAGGTCCTTGACCTATTTCCTTAGGTCTGCATTTTTAGTGGTCAGGCGAGCAACCTCTGTGCCTTGTGCACTGCTAGAACCATGTACTTCCTTGGCTTGACTAAGCTGCCCTTCAAGAATGGTATTTTGTGCCTTCAACCTCATTATTTCCTCATTTGCAGCATTCTGAGCATCAATCAATTGAGAAATAGTGGAATTGATGCAAACACCCCCTTTCTTGTCAATACACTCAGATTCCTCTAAGATTGTCTTTGAGAAAGTTTTCTTGCGAGTACCCACTGTTGCTCTTCCCAAGGGGACTTTGAAGAATTCAAACACCTTGGTGAGCAAGAACCCATAAGGCAGACCATGGTTTCCGTCTTTGAAGTTTGCCACCTTCTTCATATGTTCAATCATAATACCAAGCAGATTGATGGTGGTGTATGCATTTAGGGCTTCATGAGGAACATGTCTACTTTTGAAGTAATTGAGCGCCTTTCTGCACGTGGAAGAAAGACCTTATTCACCATTTCAAACATAAGTTGATACCCTGGAAGGAGGGCCTTCTTATGCACCCGTTCTCCCTGGTGCACAGCCTGATCCTTCAGAATGACTCTTTTAAAGTTAAGAGAACAGGTCCCTTCAATGGATGAGAGCCCTTCAGTAGGCACTCCCAAAATATTCCTTAGAACTGCCTCGTCCATCACAAAATCTACTCCATTGACCTTCAAGCAAATGTTATCATCTTCTACTGTAAACATATCTGCGTAGAATCTACGAACCTCTTCCTTATAAACCTTGGGACTCTCACTGGTGAACAAATAAGTCTACTTCTGAAACTAACAGATATCAAATAATCGTCTCATCCCTGACATTTCGACAATGTAAGCATCAAAAGTTCTGCCCCATAACACCCTCTGCTTCCTAAGGTTTTCTCTACTTTCAGCCTTTGACACAGTCACTTTGGCCTTCTTGGTGGAACCTGGTTCCTCTTTGTCACTCGCCTTCCTCTTCATAAACTTCTTCATATTTTCTCCTTCTTTTCAGACTTCTCACAAGATTTCTCACCATACTTCTCTCCCTCGACACTTTTCACCTCTACTGCTTTCACAAATGGACCTCTCCTGGGCTTTGGAATCATAGGTTTCTTAGAGGATTTACGAATTAAGGAAACATGTTCCTCATTCACCTCTTCATCGTCAACATGGACAACATGTGTGGGAGGTATATCCTCCCCATTTACTAGCTTTTCCCCTTTCACCAACCTCCTTCTTTTCTTTTCCTCTTTATTTTTCTTCAGAATAGTCTCATAAGCTTCTTTCTTTTGCAGCCTGGTCGTGGGTCTTTTAAGAATGGACTCTTTGGGAACTGTCCTACCACTTCTAGCAGAAATGAAGCTTGTCACATTATCACAGTCTTCCTTACTATTTTTATTTTCCTCTTCAGACAGAGGTCTAATTTAAGGAATAACAAAGTTCAAAGGCTCAACACTAAAGTGATGAGAGGGAGCAGGATCAATACTAACCTGGGGCTCTTTTAGGAGCAAGGGGTTTCATTCTAAGTAGGAGCATAGTGCTCTTCTTGGGTAGAGGGATGAGGTCCCTCTGTTGTTTACCCGGCAGTACTGATTGGTGCCAAGTTTTCAAAAGGCACCAGTTCCCCACCCTCTGCTCCATGACCTTCACATTCCCCTTGAGACCCAATGGTCTCATCATCACACTCTTACCCTCCAACCAATCCTCCCTCTGTAGCAATCAATAGCATGCTATCAATAGATTCTTTCTCATTCACCCCCAAAATAGAATCAGAAGAATCAAGAGGAGCATTACCTGTCGGAGTGGCAATATTCAGATCAAAACGTGGAGCGGGCACTGCTGATACACCACTTGCCAACAACATCTTGTTAGGTTTCAGAGAATTCCCCAACCTATTGAAAGACCTCTTGTTCCTCTTCTCCGTCTACTATTCCGTCGTCTACTACTTTTTCTAGTGAGGCAGAGGGAGAGGTTGTAGCAACAAATCTCTTGGGGTTCTGAGTCTTACGACTGCTGTGAGAACTAAAACTCGAAGGGGTTGGAGAAGAACCAGCAGGTGGTTGTTGGTTTGGTGTGGGGTTTAGACTGGGTAACGGTTGGGACTCAAACTCACACTCATGTGCTTCGAGAGACGAAGGCACTTTAGGAATGACACTCGTGGTGTTTGAAGGCTCTGGACTCTGCGACATAGTGGAGTGTGGAAGTAGAGACATGAGAAAGAGAGGGATTGCTTTTGAGAGAGTAAGAAAATTTTATGGCTTTGATGTGGATAGTTGGGAAAGTGACATCTTTTGGGGTTATTTAGAAGAGGTGAGGGACCGATTGCAAACGGGTATAGCGTTCTGGGTAGATGGGTCGGTTTGTAATGGGTGTGACGTTTGGTTTTTTTTTTATATATAAAAAGGTGAGAGAGAAACGGAAACATTTAATGACATGGTATTTTTATAGCCGTTTAAAATGTGCATGAGTGTAAAAGGAACTACTAACCTAAATCAAAGGAACCAGGTTCCCTACCTGAGTTTTGTAAATGTGAGCCCTATCCTTTTACCAAGATGCAGGGTTATTGGCTACTTGTTTACTCTGTAATTGCCCTGCATGTTTACCTGTAACGGCATAGAGATGAGTTAGAGTTTGCCAGAAAATACTTTTTAACAATTTTACTTGTTCATTCTTTCATAGCCAATCATTGAGGGACCTAGTACTCAGTTTGATTTTATCAGTCCCAATGCGAGTCGATTCTTTTCAAAGTGCTCTCTACTCAATGCTTTGGTGAAGATATATGTTACCTAGTCCTCTGTTTTGCAGAACTTCATGCACACGAGGCCCTTTTCAACATTATCCCTAAGAAAATGATGTCGCACATCAATGCGCTTTGTTCGCTTGTGATGAATCAGGTTCTTTGCCATATTGAAAGTACTTGTGTTATCACACAGTAGTGGCACACAATACGCAAACACACCGAAATCCTCCAGTTGTTGCTTGATCCACAACAGTTGAGCACAACAAGAGGCCACTGCCACATATTCAGCTTCTGTAGCTGAAAGAGCCATATAATTTTATTTCTTTGTACCCCATGAGATTAAGCATGACCCCAAAAAGTGTGCCACACCAGATGTGTTCTTTCTATCCACCAGATAACCATCATAATCAACATCAACATACCTAATTAAGTCAAAATTGTCTCCTGAAAGATAATAGAGAACCAGGTCCTGCGTTCCTTTGAGATACCTTAGAATCCTCTTGACAGCTTTCAGACGAGATTCCTTTGGACTTGATTGAAATTTAGCACATAATCCCACACTGAATACAATATTAGCCTGCTGCATAAGTCTTTTAGTCTCCATGACAATATTTTGCAACTTCCAAGCCAACTTTATATGGCCCTTCAAATTAATTTACAATAATAGGTAACTTCTCATAGCAAACGTAATATGATAAACTGGAACTAAGGTAAAGACATGATACGGCAAAACTATATTACCTTTTGTATTTTTAATTTATATAGCTTAATCCGCAGACAATTGTTTCATTTTCGTCTTTTTGCTTGTCAATAGAAAATCACATTTTGTTGTTATTGACGTATGCTTGTTTTTCCTTTGTCCTTTGTTTCTTTTCTCTTTTGCAGGGTGTATGCCGCAATAGTATTTAGGAGTTGAACATGTGCAAGTTCATCTACTATTAATATTTGATAGGACATGCGAATAAAAGTTTTACGAATGGAATAAGAGTTGTAAAGGTATGTTCCACATTTAATTTATTAATGATGCTCATAACACCACTCTTTCATATATTGTATAAATGGCTTGTTAACCAACTTCAAATCTGCTCGTGAAATTATGATACCACTGAACTATCAATATTATTCCATTTATGTTAACTCTTCTGAAGGCACTAATAATCACAAGTGTCTATAATAGCTGCAAAATTTAAACATCCAAATGCATAGACTACACCAAGTATAAAAGCACAAATCAGTTTTGTAACCACAAATTTCGTGCTTGAGAAAATATCAGGACACTACTAGAAATTTCCCTATTTTCGTTCGAAAAAAAACGATCGAAGTCGGTAAAAAACGGCCTATTTCCGACTGAAAACCGATCGAAATATGGAGGACGCAAATCACTGGTCGGCAAGAGCCACCGACCAATTTCGGTCGAAAATCCGACTTATTTCTGTCGGTCTAGTCAACGTCTCAACTTCTGACACCCGATCCAATTGAAATGAAATATACCGATCGACATCGGTTGGAATTTTTTATTTAAATAAAAATAAAAATATCAATTCCGAACGAGAACGGTCGGTAAGTTAATTTAAAGTTATAATATAAAAAACACTAACCGACCGACTTCGTCGGGACTTAAATAATTCATAAAAAATATAACTTAAATATTTCGTCCGAAGTGGGTCGAAAAATTAGATAATCCTAAAACAATTATGAATATACTGACCAACTTCGATCGGAAATTAACAATTTTCGAGAATGTTTTCTCAATATTTGCGACTGAAGTTGGTCGGTATTTAACAATTTAATTTTTTAATATTTACTGATCAATTTCAGTTGGTTTTTTGGGAAACATCTGGGCAGAAACAACCTATTTTATAGCTTCACCACCTGTCAAAATAAGAAAACGGTACTAAACGCCTAATTTTAGCATCAAAATGCTTTCAATTAGCCAATACTACGTTCTATAAGCAAAAACTACTTTAAATCAACCAAAACATGTTCAAACTATAATCAAACAACAATCAAAACTCCGAATACAATAATAATCAAAGTAAAACATTCAACAAACAAAAATATTCAATAAGAACTAAAACAAGTCAATACATTATTTCCAATACAAACCCTCAAAAAGTGTTTTGTATTTCTTCTCCTCCACTACTTGAAGAACCTTCCTCGTCAACACGTGAAGGAGGAGCACCATCGGGCAATGACTCATGAGACTTTGGCAATCTAAAAGCTCCAATAGAAAGGATAGCTATCAATTGAGCTTAAAGACCTTCAAATTGTTGATCGTTTAACTTCTCTCTGCCCTTTGACTCCTGAAGCTCGGTTGTTAGCTCTGCAACTTTCTACTCCATAGCCGAGAGGGTCTCTCTATCAAGAGACTCTCCTTGTGTAGAAGTCCCTATACCTTACAATCCACACATGTAACAACAAAATAATTTCTCTGGAAGGCCATATGATATCCCTTTCTTGGACCGCCAACACATTGTAACCAAATCCTTTCAGCGTCCTCGTCTGAAGGTCTTGTTACCTCGCTCAAGTCAGTTGCTTGCTGACTTTGACGAAAATCCTCCAAGCTACATTTATAGCAACCCTACATTTAAATTATGAAATTAGTATATAGATAATATTATAAACATAATTATAACTTACAGGAAATTTGGAAGCTTATATAGGTAATCTCAGCCCGGTTGTAACGACCCGACCGGTCGTTTTGAGAATTAGCATCCCGTTCATCGGCTTAAGGGCCCGATCAGCTTCGTAATATGTATTATGACTTGCGTGTATGGTCGAGTTTGGTTTTCGGATGATTCATGATCAATTTGAAAGAAACAATTCTTGTTTTGAAGCTTAAGTGAAAAGAGTTGACTAGATATTTGATTTTTATGTAGACGACTCCGGAATAGTATTTTGATGATTTCAATAGCTTCGTATGGTAATTTCAGACTTAGGCGTGCGTCCGGATTTTGATTTGGAGGTCCGTAGAATAAATTAAAGCTTTTTGGCCAAAGTTGGAAATTGAAATTCGGAAGTTTGACTGGGAGTTGACTTTCTTGATATCAAGCTCGGATTTCGATTCCGAAAATTGAAATAGCTTTCTTATATCATTTATGACTTGTGTGCAAAATTTGAAGTCATTCCGGATTGATTTGATACACTTCGGCGCAAATTATAGAATTTGAAAATTTCATAACTCATAATTCGATTCGAGACGCGATTCGTAGTTCCAGCATTGTTTGATGTGATTTGAGGCCTCGACTAAGTTCGTATCATATTTTAGGACTTGTTGGCATTATTTGGTGGGGTCCCGAGGAGCTTGGGTGTATTTTTGAATTATTGGTTGAGAGACTAGTAAATTTAAGAAATTTAGAGTTTGATCATGGTCAATATTAGGTCAACACGATATCTTTTCAGTATTTTGAGTGCGCGAGCAGGTCCGTAGTGTATTTTATGATTGAAATTCATATATAGTTTGTGTTCGGGAGGTTCCAGATGAGTTTCGGGTGGTTTCAGATCATTTCAGAGAAGTTTGGGTTTGTTGGTTTCTGGCATGGCACTGTTCATTCGCAATTGCGAACAATTATTTTGGAGTTTACTGTTCATTTGCAAATGCAAAATTTTTGTCTGCAAATGCGAACCTGGGCAGAAGACTTGGGGTTTGAAGTCTCGATTTTGGGCGATTTTGGATGAGCTTTTCACGAGTTGGAACTAGATAAGTATTCTGTGTTAGAGATTGATTATATTTCATTATTCTATGGTTATTTTCATGAATTATTAGTGAATCAAATGGAAGAAAATGGTATTTTTGTAAAATCTTTCAAAAAATAAAAAATAAAGATTTGGAGTTCGATTCGTTATTGGAATTTGATTAAATTCGTATGGTTGAACTCGTATCAGAATGAGTATTTTAATTTCGTGAATTTTTGTCGGGTTCCGATATGCAATCTTCGGGTTGACTTTCAGGTTGACTTTTTAATGTGAAATTTAAAATCGACGTTTTATTATCCGGAATTATTTTCGATAAATTTTAATAATGTTATGTAATTAATTTTGCTAGATTTGAGCCGTCCGGAGGTCATTTCCCGTAAGAAGGCTATTTTGGAATATCGGCCTAACTTCGTAAAGGTAAGTATATTGCCTAACCTTGTGTGGAGAAATTACCCCTTAGGCATTGAGTCTTATGTGGAAAATTATGTAATTGAAAGCCGTGTACGCGAGCTGACGAGTATGCACTTGGCTCATATGTGTAAATATATTGGTTAAATCCTTAGACACCCTTATGTATTAAATTGGAAATTGTTGGCACTTGTTAAATTCTTTATTTGCCATGTCGCTTTCCTTACTTGCCGAGTTGCTCCTATATGCTTATTTGGAATATTTTTATTATATTGTCCATTCGTGAGCATTTTTATTGTTAAGCTGCCGTGTTCGTGGAATTAATCTCACTATTGATTTTTATTTGCAAATAATTAAATGGGAATTAAATTATTAAGAAGCATAAATTTATTTACATGAAGTTGTGATTAAAGGATGTTGTTTTCCTTGCTGAATTACTTTTCAATTATATTGTTATTATAAAAAATTTCATATATGTTGTGTTGATACGTGGTCTATCTGTTGTGAAATTATTTGATATCGTTGCACTTTTGGAAAGGTTGTGGCCTACGGGCATTTATGATATTTTATTGATTTCATTGTAAATCGTTGTTGTGATAATATTCCGTGTGAATTGTTGTATGATTTGAGTTATTGTTATGCGGCGTATAAGGGTGGCATTCCACTGTTGTTATTATGAGGGCATAAGGGTGGCATTTCACTGTTGTTATGTGTGTTGGGATATTGTCTGGACGGAGTGATAAGGGTGGCTATTATACGAAGTGACAAGGGAGGCTATTATAAAGAGATATAATGGTGGAAATAGGAGAGATAAGGGTGGCTATTGAAATGGTCAGGGTGTAGGGATAAGGATGGATATTATATGGAGTGATACGGGTGGCTATAGGAGGGATAAGGATGACTATTGTCATGGAAGATATGTGATGATATGGGGTTATTGTGTTGATGATTCTTATGTGATGATGTGGGGTTATTGTGTTGGTGACTTTCATGTGATGTTGTGATTTTCCCTGTGTTTATTTTTATATCTTGTGCAACTTGTCTTGTTATTTTGATAAACTTGGTAATAGTCTGATCCATGTTGAAATCGTGAGCTTGTGGCTATTACCTTGCAGATTATGTTATTGGCACGTGAACTGTCCGTACATATGTGATATGAAATGTGGGCAAGAGGTGCCGTGGGTATATAATGATTATAACATTCGCACGTGAACTGTCTGTGTAGTTCTAAAATGAGATGTAGGCACGAGGTATCGTGAGTAAATGATGATTTTATTATGGGCACGTGAGTTGTCCGTGCGGATCTTATGTGTTGATATTTTTCGCATGTGAGTTGTCCGTGCGGTTGTGGTATAAATATGGGCACGAGGTGCCGTGAAAATATAAAAGTGGGTTGAGACTCGTATTTTATGACTATGAGATTAGGTGTCACGGAGTAACTTTTTATTTGAAAGATTTATAGTTGAAAGATTTATATTTGAAAGATTTATAATTCAAAAGATTTATATTTGAAAAACTTATATTTGAAATTACATTTGAAGGACTTACATTTGAAAGACGTATATTTCAGGGAATTGATTAATTGGCTATACTTGTATTCCTTACTTGGTTGAAAATTTATTATGGAGTTCTTATTGCTTTGTTGTTTATATCACTGATTGATTCTTATTTCTATCATTGTTATTGGTTTCCCATTATTATTGTATATTATTATATTACACAGATTATTTGACTAGTGAGTGTCTTGACTGTACCTCGTCACTACTCCACCCAGGTTAGTCTTGATACTTACTGGGTACCTGTAATGACCTGGCCGGTCGTTTCGAGAGTTATAACTCCGTTTCCCCCATTTATATTTTTTTTGTGCTTTTCAACTATATTATGATGTATCGGGTTAGTTAGTTCGAGTCCGGAGTGGTTTCAGAGTGGATAGAGACACTTAGTCTCTAAAGTAGAAGTTTAAGTTGGGAAAAGTCAACTGGATGTTGACCTATGTGTAAATGACCTCGGATTTGAATTCTGATGGTTTCATTAGCTCTGTTAGGTGATTTTGGACTTAGTAGCGCGTCCGGAATTTGATTTGGAGGTCCGTAGTAGAACTAGGCTTGAATTGGCAAAATTGGAAATTTGGCAATTTTTCGTCGGCAGTGAAAAATTTGATATCGGGGTCAGAATGGAATTTCGGAAGTTGGAGTAGGTTCATAGTATCATTTGCGACGTTTGTGCAAAATTTGAGGTCATGCGGACGTGGTTTGGTTGGTTTCGGCATCAGTTGTCGAATTTGAAAGTTTTAGAAGTTCTTAGGCTTGAATCTGAGGGTAATCTGGTGTTTCGATGTTGTTTTGAGTGATTCGAAGGTTCGACTAAGTTGGTATGTTGATATATGACTTGTTGGTATTTTTGGTTGAGGTCCCGAGGGCCTCGGGGTGATTTCGGGTGGTTAACGGATTTATCAAAGTTGGAAAATGCAGCTGAAGCTGCTGCTACTTTTATTTCCGCAACCTGCGGAAGGGGAGTCGCAGGTGCGGGGCCACTGGTGCGCATGGGGGTTCGCAGGTGCGGGCAGTGCTGGGCTAGGTAGGATGCGCAGGTGCGAGAAGGCTATCGCATTTGTGAGCCCGCAGGTGTTATACGCAAACAGGTTTGCCACATATGCGGAACCTGGGCTCATAAGTGAGTTCCACACCTACGATGGATATTTTCGCAGGTGCGGTTGCACAGAAGCGAGAATTGGTCCGCAGGTGCGAAAAGCCTGGGCAAAAACCATAAATAGAATACTTTGCGAATTTGGTTAATTTCCACCATTTTCAAGTCGGAATTTGGAGCTTTTGGAGTGATTTGTGAAAGGTGATTCAAGAGCTATCAGTGAGGTAAGTTGCTTGAGCCCTAATACTCGTATATATGGTGATTTCTCGTTGTTTAATTATGTAATTAGTAAAAATGAGGGGTTAGGACTTGGGATTTTGAAAGAGTTTAATTTAAGGATTTAAGGGACCAAATGATATCAGTTTTGGATAAATTTTGTATGTACAGACTCGTGAGTGAATGGGCTATCTAGTTTTGTCAATTTATTCGGATTTCAAGACATGGGCCTAGGGGCCGAGTTTGAGCCAATTTCGGGTTTTGAGTCTAATTTGGTATTTTTCTTGTGGAATTGATTGCTTTAGCCTATATTGATCATATTGTATTGCTTGTGGCTAGATTCAGGATATTTGGAGGCCGATTTGAGAGGCAAGGGCATCGTGGAGTAGGACTTTTCTTGGTTTGAGGTAAGTAACAGTTTTAAATCTGGTCTTGAGGGTACGAAATCCCGAGAAATTCATATGATGACGATATTTAGAGGTGACACACACGTTAGGTGATGGACGTGTGAGCGGGCACCGAGCGGGATATAGACTTGGTCCATCCCAGTAGACTGTAAAGTCAAATACATCTTTGTTATTACCTGTTCACTCTTGCTTTCGAATTATTGACTGTCTTACATGTTAGAAACTATGCTTAGGTTATATGGAAACATGTTGGGGCCCGTAGTGGTCGTGAGCTTGTTGCATTGACTGTTAAATTGTTGTCTTGTACTCAGTCCTTGTTTGCTTATGCATTTTGTTCCGGTTCTCTCCCATGATTTGATTTGTACTTGTTATAGTCCTTGTTTGGGCTATTGTTGTGATAATTGTGAAGCTGGAAAGGCTAGTGACTAATATAGGGCCTGAGTGCCGGGTTGAGCGCTATGTGAGATATGTTGGGTCGGGCTATGCACCGCAGTAAATATTGAATTGGGTTGCACACCGCAACAAGCCTCCGGGCCATGATATTGGATCGGGCTGCACGTCGTAGCAGTGCTTGGATCGGGCTGTACGCCGCAGTAATATATGGAATGGGCTGCACGCCGCAACAGTATTGGGTCGGGCTGCAAGCTGCAATAATATAGCGCTTGGGCTGTAAGAGCCCCTCCGAAGTCTGTACACACCCCTAGTGAGCGCAGGTACCTTGAGTGTGAGTATTGAGGTTGAGAGCCGAGAGACTGAGCCGTCGAGATACATGAGTGATAGTAGCCCCTGTGAGGTCGTATATTGCTTTTATTTATTAATGCACTTGTTGCTAGTCATTTCTGTTGTGATGTTTTGGAGGACTTATACTGTGTCGCATGAGCTTAAAACGTCTGATATTTGAGACACAATTTTGAAAGCGTGCCTAAATTCCTTAACTAAAATTTCTGAAAAGAACTTTATTATGTGTAGCTCGGTTTTGTTTTTCTCAGTTCCTTTTTTATTTTTGTTACTTGCTGAGGTGGTTGTACTCATGCTACACCCTGTACTTTATGTGCAGATCCGGGTGTGTTTGATCACGGAGGTCGTTGAGTTCGAGTGCGATCGAGTATCGGAGACTACGAGGTAGCTGTTGGCGTCTGCAGGACCTTGACTCTCCTTCTATATTCCTTTCTTTCTTGTATTGATATTTAGACACTGGTTGTATTAGCTTGATTATCTAGATGCTCATGACTTAGTGACACCCCGATGTCGGACTTTTCTTTTCCGCACTTTTGTTTTGGTTTGAACTTTTTTACGAAGGTTTTTATGCTAAATAGCCTTGAAATTATCTTTGAAATGAAAATATCGGTTTCTTTTGGAATGAGTCGGCTTGCCTAGTTCCACGATAGGCACCATCACGATAGGTTAGGATTTTAGGTTGTGACAGATTGGTATCAGAGCCTAGGTTACATAGGTCTCACGAGTCATGAGCGAGTTTAGAACAGTCTTGCAGATCGGTACAGAGACGTCTGTACTTATCTTTGAGAGGCTGCAAAACCTTTAGGAAAATTCCACATTCTTGAATTCTTGTCGTGCGAATCTGATTATTCTAGTAACTAAACATATGTTGTTTCATTCTCTCATAGATGGTGAGGACTCGTACTACCGGTCAGGAGGGCCAGCCACCAGTACCACCAGCCAGGACTACGAGAGGCCGAGGCCGCGGTAGAGGCCGTGGTAGGGGCAGAGGTGCAACCCGTACCGCAGCCGGGGCAGTACCTACAGATCCACCAGTTGTCCCAGATCAGGACCAGATTCCAGTTGTCGATGCACCAGCTCAGGCACTACCTGTGCCTATTATAATTCCAGGCCTTCAGGAGGCCCTAGCTCAGATTATGACAGCGTGTACTGGCCTTGCTCAGGCGGTCTCTATATCGACGGCCGTAACCACTTCTCAGGCCGGGGGAGGCACATGCACTCAGACTCCCATCGCTCGCACACCCGAGCAGGTTGTTCAGGGACTCCAGACACTTGGGGCACCACCAGTCCAATCGGTTGTAGCTGCTCAAGATTATGTGGTTCCTGCTATGCCTAAGGATGATCAGCGTAGGTTGGAGAGGTTTGGGAGACTCCAACCACCACCTTTCAGTGGCACAGAGAGAGAGGATGCTCAGGACTTTTTGGACATGTGTCAGAGGATACTCTGTACTGCTGGTATTCTGGAGACTTGTGGTGTCTCATTCACTACCTTTCAATTTTTTGGGGCTGCATTCAGATAGTGGGAGACTTACGAGAGGCGTAGGCCTGTTGGCGCAACACCCCTTACTTGGCAGCAGTTCTCTGTGGTCTTTTTGGAGAAGTTCATTCCTCGATCCCGCGGAGAGCAGCTGCGTAGACAGTTTCAACGGCTTCACCAGGGTGATATGTCTGTGACACAGTATGAGATGCGGTTCTCTGATTTGGCCCTTCATGCTATCTGGTTGGTTCCCACAGACAGGGACAGGATCATGAGGTTTATTGATGGTCTCACTTATCAGCTATAGTTGCTCATGACCAGAGAAAGGGTTTCGGGTGCTACCTTTGATGAGGTTGTCGACATTTCTCGATAGATTGAGATGGTTCGCGGGTAGGATAAGGTTAAGAGGGAGGCCAAGAGGCCTCGTGGTCAAGGTCGATTTAGTGGTGCACCTTCTAGGGGTCAGTTCCAGCACGGTAGAGGTCGTCATTTTAGACAGGCTCAGCTAACTCGGCCATTTCACCGTGGTGCATCATCTGGCCATGGTTCTCACAGTCATCAATAGGGCTAGTCATCATTGGGTGTAGTACCAGTGCAGAGTTCTTCGCGTGCTCCATCGGGTCTGAGTTCGTCTATGCCGGGTCCTTCTGCTAGTCATCCCGGTGCTCGGGGCTATCTTCAGTCCCCAACACTAGCATCGGGGTGTTGCTATGAGTGTGGAGAGTTTGGTCACCTGAGGAGAGAGTGTCCCCGTCTAGTGGGAGGTTCCGCTCTACGGAGGAGCCAGTTAGCTAGGGGTGGAGGTCAGTCAGCTAGGGTTCGCCCTAAAGGGGGAGGCAGATCAGGGGGTGGCCAGGCCCGTTTCTATGCTCTCCCTGCCAGACCAGATGATATTGTTTCGGATGCTGTGATTACAGGTATCGTCTCAGTTTGCCACAGAGATGCTTCTGTATTATTTGACACTGGTTCCACTTATTCATATGTTTCCTAATACTTTGCTTATTGTCTGGATATGCCCCGTGAGTCTTTAGTTTCATCTGTTCATGTATCTACTCCTGTGGGCGATACTATTGTGGTGGACTGCGTATATCGGTCATGTGTGGTAACTATTAGGGATCTAGAGACCCGAGTGGATCTATTGTTGCTCAGTATGGTTGACTTTGATGTGATATTGGGCATGGATTGGTGATCTCCATGTCATGTTAGATTATCATGCTAAGACCGTGACCTTGGCAATGCCGGGATTTCCGAGAGTTGAGTGGAACGGTTCTATAGACTATGTACCTAGTAGGGTGATTTCGTACTTGAAGGCTCAACGTATGGTTGAGAATGGTTGTCTATCTTATTTGGCCTTTGTGAGGTATGTTAGTGTAGAGACTCGTGTCATTGATTCTATTTCGGTGGTGCGTGCCTTTTCGGATGTGTTTCCTACAGACCTGTCGGGTATGCCGCCTGATAGGGATATTGACTTTGGTATTGATTTGGTGTCGGGAACTAAGCCCATTTCTGTTCCAATATATCGTATGGCACCGACGAAGTTGAAGGAACAACTTCAGGAACTCCTTAATAAGGGGTTTATTCGGCCTAGTGTGTCACCTTGGGGTGTACCGGTTCTATTTGTAAAGAAGAAGGATGGTTCCATGAGGATGTGCATTGATTATAGGCAGTTGAATAAAGTCATAGTCAAGAACAAGTATCCTTTGCCTCGTATTGATGATTTATTTGACCAGCTTCAGGGAGCGAGGGTGTTATCCAAGATTACACAGAGGTCCGGTTATCACCAACTGAAGATTCGAGATACGGATATTCTTAAGACAGCTTTCTGGACCCGATATGGCCATTATGAGTTCTTGGTGATGTCCTTTGGGCTAACCAATGCCCCAGCAACGTTCATGCATCTGATGAACAGTGTATTCCAGCCCTATTTGAATTTATTCATTATTGTATTCATTGATGACATCCTGTTGTACTCTTGTAGATAAGAGGAGCATGCTCATCACTTGAGGATTGTATTACAGAGATTGAGGGAGGAGAAACTTTATGCAAAATTCTCCAAGTGTGAGTTTTGGCTAGGTTTAGTAGCATTCTTGGGGCACGTGGTGTCCAGTGAGGTTATTCAGGTTTATCCGAAGAAGATAGAGGCAGTTCAAAGTTGGCCCAGACCATCCTCAGCTACAGAGATTCAGAGCTTTCTCGGTTTGGCTGGTTATTACCGTCGGTTCGTTCAGGGTTTCTCGTCTATTGCATCGCCCTTGACCAAATTTAGCCAAAAGGGTGCTCCATTCAGGTGGTCGGATGAGTGTGAGGAGAGCTTTCAGAAGCTCAAGACTGCTTTGACCACAACTCCAGTGTTAGTTTTGCCATCAGCCTCAGGTTCTTACACCGTGTATTGTGATGCCTCGAGGGTAGGTATTGGATGTGTTCTGATGCAGGAGGGTAGGGTGATTGCCTATGCCTCGCACCAGTTGAAGACCCATGAGAAGAACTATCATGTCCATGATCTTGAGTTAGCAGCCATTGTGCACGCCTTGAAGATTCTGCGTTATTATTTGTATGGGGTTCATTGTGAGATCTATACTGATCAACGGAGTTTGCAGTATCTGCTGAAGCAGAAAGATCTTAACTTGCATCAGCGGAGATGGTTAGAGCTTCTTAAGGACGACGATATCACTATCTTGTACCATCTGGGGAAGGCTAATATGGTGGTCGATGCTTTGAGTCACCGGGCGGAGAGTTTAGGGAGTTTAGCATATCTCCCAGCAACAGAGAGACCCTTGGCATTGGATATTCAGGCCTTAGCGGGCCAGCTTGTCAGATTGGATATTTCGTAGCCGAGTCGAGTATTGGCTTGTGTGGTCTACATGTCTTCTCTTTATGATCGTATCAGGGAGCGTCCGTATGATGACCCCCACCTTCGCATTCTTCAGGACAGGGTCCAACGAGGTCATGCTAGGGATGTGACCATTGGTGAGGATGACGTGTTGAGGATGCAGGGATGAATATGTGTGCCTAATGTAGATGGGCTCAGGGAGTTGATTCTTGAGGAGGCCCACAGCTCGCGGTATTATATCCATCCGGGTGCCGCGAAGATGTACTAGGATTTGAGGCATCACTATTGGTGGAGGCAGATGAAAAAGGATATAGTTGGGTTTGTAGCTCGGTGTCTCAACTGTCAGCAGGTTAAGTATGAGCATCAGAGACCGGGTGGCTTGCTCCAGAAGTTAGATATCCCAGAGTGGAAATGGGAGCGGATCACCATGGACTTCATAGTTGGGCTTCCACGGACTTCGAGGAAGTTTGATGCTATTTGGGTTATTGTGGGTCGGCTGACCAAGTCCGCACACTTCATTCCAGTTGGTACTACTTATACTTCAGAACGGTTGGCTGAGATTTTTATTCGAGAGATTGTTCGCCTGCATGGTGTCCCAGTTTCCATTATTTCAGATAAAGGTACTCAGTTCACATCGCAGTTTTGGGGCTGTGCAGCGAGAGTTGGATACCCAGGTTGAGTTGAGCAGAGCTTTTCACCCTCAGACGGACGGGCAGTTCGAGTGCACTATTCAGATATTGGAGGACATGTTGTGTGCTTGTGTCATTGACTTTGGGGGTTCATGGGACTAGTTTCTTCCACTAGCGGAGTTTCCATATAACAACAATTATCAGTTGAGTATTCAGATGGCTCCGTACGAGGCTTTATATGGAATGAGGTGTAGATCTCCTATTGGATGGTTTGAGCCGGTTGAGGCTAGGCTATTGGGTACAGACTTGGTCCAGGATGCATTAAATAAGGTGAAATTGATTCAGGAGCAGCTTCGCACGGCGTAGTCTAGGCAGAAGAGCTACGCGGATAGGAAGGCCTGTGATATGTCTTTTATGGTTGGGGAGAAGGTTTTGCTGAAGGTATCCCCCATGAAGGGTGTTATGATGTTTGGGAAGAGGGGAAAGTTGAGCCCCCGGTTCATTGGGCCTTTTGAGGTGCTTCAAAGGATAGGGGAGGTGGCGTATAAGATTGCCTAGCCAACCAACTTGTCGAGTGTGCACCCAGTATTTCATATTTCAATGCTTCAGAACTATATCGGAGATCGTCCCATATTTTGGATTTCAGCACAGTTCAGTTGGAGGGCGATATGACTTATGATGTGGAGTCGGTGGCCATTTTGGATCTGCAGGTTCGAAGGTTAAGGTCAAAGGATATAGCTTCAGTGAAGGTGCAGTGGAGAGGGCAGCCTGTGGAGGAGGCCACCGGGGAGACCGAGCGGGAGATGCGGAGCAGATATGCACGCCTATTCAAGACTTCAGGTATGTTTCTAGACCCGTTCGAGGACGAACGTTTGTTTAAGAGGGGAGGATGTAACGACCCGGCCGGTCATTTCGATAGTTATGACTCCGTTTCCCCCCATTTCTACTTCTTTTGTGCTTTTCAACTATATTATGATGTATCGGGTTAGCTGGTTCGAGTCCGGAGTGGTTTCAGAGTGGATTGAGACACTTAGTCTCTAAAGTAGAAGTTTATGTTAGGAAAAGACAACCCGATGTTGACCTATGTGTAAACGACCTCTGATTTGAATTCGGATGGCTCCATTAGCTACATTAGGTGATTTTGGACTTAGTAACGCATCCGGAATGTGATTTGGAGGTCCATAGTAGAATTAGGCTTGAATTGGCAAAATTGGAAATTTGGCAATTTTTGGTCGGTAGTGGAAAATTTGATATCGGGGTCAGAATGGAATTTCGGAAGTTGGAGTAGGTTCGTAGTGTCATTTGTGACGTGTGTGAAAAAGTTGAGGTCATGCAGACGTGGTTTGGTTGGTTTCGGCATCGGTTGTCAAATTGATATGATTTACATGTTGGTATCCAATAATTGGTATTCAATGCTATTGAATGGGCAAGCTAATGGATTCTTCAAATCAACATGAAGAGTAAAGCAAGGTAATCCTCCATCTCCTACTTTGTTTATATTAGATGCGGAGGTGCTAGGAATGATTTAGATGATTTATTTGATAATACAATCTCATTGGATTTGGGATGCCAAAATGGAGTAAAAAGATCAATTATCTTTCTTATGCTGATGATACAATTATCTTCAGCTCATCATATTATGGAGCAATACAATTGATTATGACTGTGTTGGAAGATTATGAATCTTCTTCTGGGCAGAAGGTGAACAAGGAAAACTCATCTTTTTATATGCATGAAAATGCACCTCTCAAAGAAACCAACAATGTCCACCTGATCACCATTTTTCAGAGGCATCCTTTCCCTTTTACATATCTTGGATGCCCTATCTTTTACAGTAGAAGGAAGAAGAAATTCTATTAAGGTATAATGCTAAAGGTGAAGGAGAGGTTACATTCTTGGAAGGACAAGCTTCTTTCTATAGGAGGAAGGCCAGTTTTTATTTCTCATGTGCTAGAAAGTATGCCCATTCATCTTCTACCAGCTGTGAATCCACCCAAATATTTGATAAATGAATTGCATAGAATGTTTGTTAAATTCTTTTGAAGTAATTCTGGAAATGGAAGGCTAGACATTGGGTATCATGGGATACAATGTGCTTGCCTAAAGATGAATGAGGATATAGATTTAGATCTCTTCATGATGTGTCTAAGGCTTTATTTGATAAGTTGTGGTGGAACTTTAGAAAAAAAGACATATTATGGACTGCGTTTATGAAGAAAAAATATCGTAAAAATATCAATGAGGTGTTAATACCTTGGAGAAATGGATCTCAAGTATGGAAGAAGATGATGGAGATGAGGAATTTGCTTGAACATCAAATATGGTGGAAACTGAAGAGAGGAGATGCAAAATTATTATATGATAACTAGACTGGTCTTGGTGCACTTTACCATTCTACTGGCCCAGATCATTAGTGTTATGATACAATCATTCATGTTGGGCATGTGATGATAGATGGAGCTTGTCATGAGGAGTTATTGAGGGAGATCCTACCAGATGACATAACTGATCACATTGTGGAGAAAATATCACCACCAACCAATCCATAGTCGAAGCATAAGGCTTATTGGCAACTAGAATCCAAGGGGCAATTCTCAATGAAGACAACTTGGCAATACATAAGGAAGAGGAAGCAGGATAACATGGTATATAAGTTTATATTGGTGAAGGGACTACCTTTAAAGATCTGTTTCTTCATATGGAGCTTATGGAAAGCCAAAATACCATTGGATAATTACATGAGAAGGATGGGATACTTTCAAATATCAGAATGTTGGTGTTGTAGAAACCCTAGTAAGGAAACCCTAGCTCATATTTTCTTGAGATCTCCAACAGCTATGTTTGTATGGAATTACTTCTGTCGACCAGTAGGGATCAACATTAATGGAAAGAATATAATACAGGTGATAAACGAGTTGTGGAAAAATCCAGGCAACACAAGCTAGAGGATAACATATCATGCCATTCCAGCCTTGATTGTGTGGCATTTGTGGAAGAAACGAAACTTAGGAACTCATGGTAATATTGTGTCTATTCATAGGTTGATTTTACTTATTTCTACTGACCTTCATAACCTACTAAAGATGAGTAGAATAGCTTTCATAGAATTCGCATCAAACCGGTCAGATTTACATGACAAGCTACAACAACACATTCAAAAATTGAAGTATACAAAGGTCATGAGGCAACTACCTCCAGATGGATGGTTGAAATGTAATGCGGATGGTGCATGTAGAAATATAAATGAAAGGGATTCTTATGTATTTTGTATAAGAGATGGCATTGGTGACATAATTTATGCTCAAGCAGAAGAGATCTTTGAGGCCACAAACAATATTGTTGAAGCTAGGGCTATCCTTGAAGCTCTAAGGTACATAACTAACTCCCAGCTTCCACCTTGTGTTATAGATACTGACTCGTTATTGATGTAAAGAGTTCTTGATGAAGTGTGGGAACCTCCATGGAACATTACCGCAGTGCTGGAAGAAATCAATCAGTTAAGATCTAGGTGTGTAGTTGACATTGCTCATGTGCTTAGGGAAAGAAATCAATTAGCGGACCACCTATCTAATTTGACATTGGATAGTAATGTAATGATTCAGGATCCTTCATTTGTTGATCTTGATGTTAAATGGAGGAAGATCTTGAACAATGACAAATTACAATTGCCCTATATTAGGGTGAGAAATGCAAAACCTCAAGAGTATTGATGTGTATTGATATAGATAAGAGGTGCTTGGTGGCTTAGCTGTGGGAAGATGGACAAGGATGATGTTGTTTGAAGGAAATAGGGTATGGTATGGTGAACGGGCTCATATTAATCTTTCTACTTAAATCCTTTGGGAGGAGTAACACCTTAATCTTCTACTTCTAGAAATTTATATTTCTGTATGATGCACTTGCATGCCTTATTTTTATACTTGAGCAGTAGTCCGTTCGAGAGCTTAAGTCGATTTTAATAGGTGAACTAATTCTACTCGAACATAGTATAAAATATTCAATCACTTTCTTTGATTTGGAATATGAATCATTCTTGAGTTTACATGACTAGATGATCCGAATTATTGAATCCGTAAGTAAATCTTGATGCCAAATGTCTAAGCGATCGAGTCTCTGTAGCCACGACACCTACATACTAATAGATTATTTGTATTATTTAATTTAAAGATAAAAAATTATTTTAGCATGTTTATTATTTGTATTAAAAAACAATAGTGGTCATATTTTCTTTAGGATATTAATTATATTAAGTTCAGCCGTTCAGTCGTCTGCATTCAATCTCTTTACTCATGATGCATAAGACTGATCAATATTGTAATCGTTAGAAGAGAGTACTAACAAGTTCGAGTAAACTCTTATTGCGTATCATTTCTTCTACTTCTAGAAATTTATATTTCCATATGATGCACTTGCATGCCTTATTCTTATACTTGAGTAGTAGTCCGTTCGAGAGCTTGAGTTGATTTTAAGCGGTGAACTAATTCTACTCGAACATAGGATTAAACATTCAATTACTTTATTTGATTTAGAATTTGAATCATTCTTGAGTTTACGTGACTAGATGATCTGAATTATTGAGTCCGTAAGTAAATCTTGAGGCCAAATGTCTAAACGATCGAGTCTACTAATAAATTAATTGTATTATTTAATTTTAAGATAAAACAAATTATTTTAGTATGTTTATTCTTTGTATTAAAAATAATAGTTTAATATTTTTCTTTAGGATATTAATCATATTACACTTGAATGTGAATTTCAAATAATTATGAAATATTGACCAATATTTACCAAACTATACCGACCGAGTTCGACCGGATTATATAATACTGCATCAAAAATATTGCTAATAAATTAATATATCGACCTCAGTCGGTCGAACATTTTAAGAAATAAAGTAAATATAAATTTAAAACAAGATTATGATTGCTTTCGGTCAAAAATTCTAATTCTTTTTATATTTTCATTCATGTTTGACCAAAATATTTACTTTAATACCAACTGAAATCGGTCGGTAAATGCAACGACCCTACCAGTCATTTTGAGATTTAGTATTTCGTTCGCTAGTTTGATATCTTGAGTATTTTCATATGATGTATTATGACTTACGCGTATGGTTAGTTTCGATTTTTGAGCTATTCAGCATTGATTTGGAATATGACTCTCATTTAAGTTGGAAGAGTTGACCAAGTTTGACTTTTTACGTATTTGATCTCGAATCAGAATTTTGATAGTTTCATTAGGTCTGGATGGTGATTTTGGAATTAGGCATATGATCGAAATTGGATTCAGAGGTTCGTAGGTTGATTTGTCATTTTTGGCGAAAGTTGGCAATATGAAGGTTTAGAATTTACCTAAGTTTGATCATGAGTTGAATTTGTGGCTATCGTGTTCAGATTTTGGTATTAGGACTTTGAATAGGTCTACTTTGTCATTTGAAACTTGTCTGCAATGTTTGGTATCATTCCAAGTTGGTTTGATAGAAATCAGACACTTTGTTGTATTTTTAGAAGTTCTTGAGTTTCATGGCGATTTTCATGCGTTTTAGTGTTCGATTTGTGGTTTTATATGTTATTTTGATGATCCGAGTGTGCGAGTGAGTTCTTTTGATGTTTATTATCACGATCCAACTCCCATCGAAGCCGCGACGGTGCCTAACACTACTTGCTAGGTAAGCCAACAATTTCACAATAACAATGAATCTAATAAAGCAAAGCTTAATAATCTCAATAATGAAAAAATCATGAAGTATCTGAGAAAAACAATGGTAATACTACTACAACTATTCCAAAATATCTGGTGTCAACGAGTATATGACACTACTGCATATCAAAATACAATGTCACATCCTCAATACAACTGTCTGAACAATAGAATAGTAACAACATAACTAAATGACAGAGAACTTCAAGGTCTGCGGACGACATAACAGCTACCGCGTAGTCTCCCAAAAGCTGGTACCAACATAACTATAGCAATCACCACGTCCAAAAGTACCCGGATCTGCACATGAAGTGTGGAGTGTAATATGAGTACAACCGACCCCATGTACTCAATAAGTAACATACCTAACCTTGGGCTGAAGGTAGTGACGAGCTCAGAAGAAACAATCAGTGAACAATATCAATAATCAGCAACAACTCAGGATATAAAGGAAACAATGTAAGTAATAACTTAATGATATCATATTCATCTTGTTTACATTACAGGAATTTAGACATGCTTTTCAAATAAAATAGTTAAAGCCCAACACGGATAAAATATTTCATTTGTCAACTAGCATGAGGAAAGTACATCTATATGCCTACATGTCACATATACATGTCAACTCAGTATCATCACAGTGAAACCATCAAGAATAACCACACTTAGCATGCTCACGGTACCTGGCACACGGCCCCACACCATCACACATAACTACACTCAGCAGTGTATGGGTGCCTGACATAAAGGCCCCTCACCAAAGCACGTGCATATATCATTGTGCCTGCACTCACTGTAAAATATCAAATTCTGGAGAAGCGGATCCTGGGCCAAGTGCTAATCAAAATCACATAGCCCAATAGTGGGGCCTGGTGCACACATTGCCCCAAAATGAGCACCTCTTAGCCCAATATGATCCTAGTGCATGCGTCACCTCAAAATCAATACCAAATCAGCTATATGGCGCAAGCTCATTCATCCACCACTTAAGTCTCAGTTAACCACATCTCACAGTACTCAATTCAATAGTGTTACACATATGAGGCATCAACAACATGTGAGGAATCAAATAAGAAAGTACTGAGGCAGGGATTTCATATACGGATATAGCATCATGACTGAGAGTGTGTACACTTGAGGCAATTAGCTTAGAAACAACAAGAATAGCCCTAACATGTCTCAAACATTATGCACATAGACTAGACATGATTTCAAACATGAATCAGAACTCAAATAATCATACAGATTTAGAAAACACAGATATAATGAGGCATGATAGCAAAACAAATCCCATAATAGTCTAAAGGCATCCCCAAATCATGAATACTTCGGTGCACGCACACACGCCAGTCACCTAGTACGTGTGTCACCCCAATATATCGCATATAACCAGTTCCCAGGGATATTTACCCTTAGATTCAAGTTTAGACATGTTACATACCTCAAAAGACGAGGATCAATACTCCAAAAGGCCCTTCCCATGCGAATCGCCTTCTGAGTGACTCGAATCTAGTCAAATCAACTTAATATAATCAATAAAGGCCATAGAAAATGATTCCAAAAGATAAAACTAAGATCTTTAACTCAAATCAAAAGTCAACTCAAAATGTCAACCCCAAGCTCGTACCCCGGAACCAGATCGAACTCACAAATTCCGAACACCCATTCAACTACGAGTACAACAATACCAATTTCACCCAATTCTGACCTCAAATCGATCTTCAAATCACCAAATCTCACTGTCTAATAACGCAATCTAAAATCCTAAAATCTTACCTTTAATTCACATAATCTAGATGAACTAATCTATGGATAATCAATATTTATCATCAAAATTGAATAAATTTCACTTACCTCTTCAATTGTGGTGAAAAGCGCTCCACAAATCTCCCTTAGCCGAGCTCGAACTCCCAAAATGAGAAACATAATCAAACCCTTCGACATATAACACTGCCAGTGATTTCGCATCTGTGGTCACTTAACCACTTCTGTGGTACCGCTTTTGTGATCTATGGACTACTTTCACGATCCTCACCAACAACTCAACCTTCCGCTTCGGCGGATCGCCTAGCGCATCTGCGCTTCCGCCTCTGCGACTTCAACTGCGTATCCCCGTCTGCGGCTCCCCATCTGCTCCTGCGGACCCAGCCTGGCCCAGCCTCAATCTGCTTCTACGATCAACTAGCCATTTCTAGGGCCTCCTACCTGCGGCCAATTCATCGCAGGTGCGAATGCATCAGAACTTGAAACTTCAACAATTCATCAAAGTCCAAAAACGATCTGTCAACAGTCTGAAACACACCTGAGGCCCCCGGGACCTCGTCCAAACATACCAACCCATCCCAAAATATAACGCGAACCTACTCTAGGACTTAAATCACATAAAACAACATCAAAATCATGAATCACACCACAATTCAAGACTATTTAACTAATGACCTTTCAACTTCCAAAACGCATATTGAACCATATTAAATCAACTCCGGATGACCTCAAATTTTGCATGCAACTCCTAAATGACTCAACGGACCTATTCCAGCTCCCAGAACCAAAATGTGACCCTAACATCAACAAATTCAACTTTCAGTCAAAACTATCAACCTTCTAAACCTTCAACTTTCTAACTTTCACAAAACAAAATAACGAAACTAACCTACAGGCCTCCAAATCCAAATTCGGACATACGTCTAAGTTTAAAATCACAATACAAAGCTATTGGAACCATCAAAATTCTATTTCGGAGTCATCTTCACAAAGGTCAAACTCCGGTCAACTCTTACAACTTAAGCACCTAACCTTGGGGCTAAGTACCTCAATTCACTCTGAAACTTCCCCGAAACTAAACCAACCATCCTGGAAAGTCTCATAATCATAAGTGCACATAAATAAAGTATCAGATAGGGAAAGCGGGTCTAGAATACCCAAAACAATCAGCCGGATCATTACATTTATGTGCTTGTGTGGACATTTGGTGTGGAACCCCAGAGGCTCGGGTGAGTTTCAGACGTATTTCGGAGAGTTTGTGTAAGGTTCAGTTTTTGCTGGTGTACTGTTATCGCATTTGCAAGGAGATGGTCGCATTTGCAATGAGATGGTGACATTTGCGAGATTCTTCTCGCTTTTGCGATGTTGGGCGAGGGGACCGGTTCTCGCATTTGCAAAACTTGGTTCGAATTTGAGACAGGTGCTGGGTTCGCATATGCAGACCCTTAATCACATTTGCGAGGGGGAGTTGGGGCTGGAGCAAGCCGCTTTTGCGATTTATTTTCTAGTATTTGCGGATCAGTTGTCGGCATTTGCAAGAATCTTAGGGGGGCAGGCTTCGCATTCGCGACGCATGTGCCACATTTGTGGATGTCGCATTTGCAAACCTTTGGTTGCAAGTGCAACATCTGCATCTAAACATATAGCTGGGATTTTGGGATTTAGCTTCATTTATCATATTTTTGAGTCCTAGATTCGGTGGGAGGCGATTTTAGGAGAGGATTTTCATCCAAAGTCATTGGATAAGTGATGTAAACTCAATTTTGATTATATAAAATAATTATTTATGAGATTTAACATCTAAATCATGAGATTTGAAGAAAAAGTATTGGGATTTTTGACTATGTTTTTTAAAATAAAAATTAGAGATTTGAGAGTCGAATTGGACTCAGATTTGAAAACCAAATACATAGTTGGACTCGTGGGGCTATGGGTAGTCAATATATATACTTCAACTTGGGTTTTGAGCGGGCGGGTCCGGGATTGACTTTTGTTGACTTTTGGAGAACTTTATAAATATCTTAACTTAATTAATCGAAATTAGTTTTTCTCGCATTGTTTGATGATATTAAGTCATTTTTTGTTAGATTTGAATCGACCAAAGGCGAATTATAGAGGAAAAGTATTTTTAGGGTATTGATTGAGGCTTTTGAGGTAAGTATCTGGCCTAACCTTGTGGGTGGGGGTATTACCCCTTAGGAATTGGCTTATTTGTTAAATGTGTGAAACGATGTGTACACGAGGTCACGAGTGTGTACACAATCGTATGTATGCCTTATGACAGAATTTGACCCAAGGTTGATCTTATTGCCTTGATTTTCTTGAGAAGTCCTTGCTCTTCTTGTATTCACTTCGGATGACTTCGGATGATTACTTGAGATCATGTTCTATGCTAGAGATCATGTTTTAGGATTTGCATTTCTTAAATTGGACAAGTTCGGAGTTTGTGATATTATTGCTAAATTGAGTTAGCTAAATTCATGTTATTATGTTGCACATCCACCCGCATTCCCTTATTGGTTTTCCTTGTGTACTGTGTTGGAAAGTTATAAGTGTATGTCTTGATGACAATTGTTAGCATATTGTGTTATTATATTTATGGCACATGTGGACTTTTTGGATGGATTATTTCGGCTATTTGCACGAGGTTTCTACCGTACTACTATTATTGTTGATATTGTACATGCGACGAGATAATGCGGGATATATTTAACAGGTTTGCGCATGTAGCGAGATAAGGCGAGATATTACTAATACGCGTGTGGCGAGACAAGGCGGATATTTATTTTATTGTTACGCACGTGGTGAGGTAAGGGGTATTCTTGCTTGTGCTTATGACTTCCTTTTATGTGTCATGCATATTACGTGATTTGTTGTGTTGTTCCAAATGTGCTACTCTGTGTGTCTATTATTATTTGATAATTTGGCTGCTAAGATGGATTTACCTACGTGGAATTATTATCTCATATTCTGTTGAGTATTTGATAACATATTGGATTGAAATAAAAGGAAGTTGCTATCATGCATTACTTTATTTGATTCTTGATGAATTCATCTTGAACATGTTATTGGTAATTTGGCATGAGGTCTTTGCCGTGAGGTTGTGTATATGTTAAGGCACGAGGTCTTTGCCGTGCGAGTGTCACCTATAATGTGGCACAAGGTTTTTGTCGTGCGGGGTATGACTTATGTTGTGGCATGAAGTCTTTACCGTGTGAGGGAGATTGATGATGTGGACACGAGGTTCCGTGTGTGTGGTTCTATTTGATGACTTATTGTCGGAACGAGACCTTTACTTGCTTTAAATGATTATCGCTTAATCTAATAATACTATAATTATTACTTCCATTATTCTTCCTGTTCCGAGACCTCCCATAGCTTCATTTGATCTTTATCGATTTGAGTGCGTGGTCAATGTCATTTTTCAAAAAACGGTTACGTAAAAGTTTGATGAAAATGTGATTTTTGACTTTAAATGAAGCTAGAGTTGACCATGGTCAACATCATGGGTAAACGACCTCGAATCGGTATTTTGACGATTTTAGTAGGTTCGTATGATGGTTTTGGAATTGTACACATGTTCAGTTTGGGTCCAGGGTGACCAAACACATTTCGACGCCTTATGTCAAAAATTGTGAAAATTGAGTTTCAAGTTGAAATCTTGCGTTTTGATGATCTATTCTTGTTATTTGATGTTATTTCGATAATTTGAGGTAGTGATCAAGTTCGTAAGATATTATTACACTTGTGTGCATGTTCTGTTTGTAGCCCGATGTGCTCGGGTGAGTATCAGATGAGTTTGGTTAGGTTGTAACTAATGGTGCTCAGCAGTTGCTGATGCAAGGCTGCAGATCTCGTATTTTCAAGGACTGGCATGCATTTGCGAGATCTCTTTTGTGATCACTAGATCGCATTTGCGATATTGGGACTGGGATGGTTGCCTTCGCATTTGCGAATGAAGGTTCTCTTTTGTGGAGGAGGGCCATTTGCATTTGCAAACCCTTTGGTCGCATTTGCGATCCCTGGGCATTTTGGCAAGTATGGAGGGGTAGATCGCATTTACGACTTTTTGACTGTCTAATGCACTTATCGCATTTGTGATCAGTGTCTCGCATTTGCAGACATCGCATATGCGAACAAGTGTTCGCAAATGCGACGTCTACAACAAGTGTTCGCAAATGCGACGTCTGCAGCTATGTAAAAGATTGGGAAATCGGGACTTAGCTTATTGTACACCATTTTTCAAATCTTAGCTTTAGAGGCAACTTTTGAAGAACTTTTGCTTCCCAAATTCATTAGTAAGCATCTCTAATTATTTTTCAATCAATTTCAATTACTTTTCATGAGTTTTTAACATCAAATCTTTGAATTTCATGGTATAAATTAAGGGTTTTGTATAAAGTTTAGGGATTTATTAAAATTGAGATCTAGATTTTGAATTGAGGTCAAATTTCTAATCAAATAACAAATCCAAGCTATAGGGTGAATGGGTAATCGGGTTTTGATCCGAATCACGGATTTCGACCAAGCGAGCCCAGGGTTGACTATTGTTGACTTTTTAAAAAATGATCAAAATTAAATATTTTTCATTTCTGGGTAGTTTCTAAAGCTTATTTTGAATTGTTTGATCGATAATTGGCTAGATTCGACTGGTTTAGAGGCTTGTTCCAAAGGAAAAGCCGTGATGTATTGTTGACTTTGTTGCATAGTGAGGTAAGTGTCGTGAACTTTGACTTGAGGGAATTAGGATTTATCGGTCAATTTGCTACGTAAATTATGTATCGGGTCGACATATATGTAAGGTCACAAGTATATATGCGTTGTCATTGGGTTGAAGCATGCGGGTGGAAATTGTCTTATTGTAGCATGTTGTTTCATTTACTGTGCCTTCCATACCTTAGATAGATTGTTATTCCTTTAATTGCTTGCTTTCGTGTTTACTGTTTATTTAAAGTTGTTGGGTAATTGAAAGTTAAATTTTCTTTTCATAGCACCGTGGTTGAAGTTGAAACTTGCTTCCACCTTACTTTATGCTTTGGGTTGTTATTGATTCTTGGTGAGGAAGAGTAAAAAGCACGATGGGTGTTGACGTGCCATACTTGCATATTGTTATCATTGATTAAGTGAATATGTGGATTAGAGCACGAAGGCTGATGAAGTGCACTTGATTGCTTTATTATCATTATCATGTGAGGGTGAGAGTAAAATCACGAAGGGTGATGCCATGCCATTGCATTTATTATCATATGGTGAGGATGGGAGTAAAACACGAAGGTGATGCCGTGAAATTTGATGATTTTATTATTTTACTCGGTTCTTGGAATACCAATTTAGCTTGGCTGCTTCATTGCTCATTTCGGAAAGAGTCTTACTTGGGGATTCTGCATTTATTGTTCCGATTGTTTCTCCTTTTTTCATGCTCCCACCCCATTGTTACTTTTAAATGCCTTACTTTTTATTTCTGTTGCCTTATATATATATCCGCACATGTTTTAGTAGGTGTCCTTTCTTAGTCTTGTCACTACCTCGTCGGGATTAGGCTCGACACTTATTGAGTACATTGGGTCGGTTGTACTCATACTACACTTTTGCACTTCTTTTGCAAAATTTTACATTGGTACGAACGGAGTCCCGAGAGGCACTTAGCGAATACCGGTCAATGACTCGAGGTAGTATTGCACCCCATTCGCAGGCCTTAGAGGTCACTTCCCTATTTTATTATATTGTTTTCATTTTATTTCGGACAATGTTGTATTTATTTTAAGATCTTGTACTTAGCTGAATCTAGACGCTCATGTACTTGTGACACAAGATCTTAAGATGTTTTATATTACGTTATTGACCAGTATCAATATTTTATTGCTTTTCTTTATCTTATATTATCTATTGTGTTGGCTTGCCTGGCATACGGTATTAGGCTCCATCATGGCCTCGCGTTTTGGGTCATGATAAGTTGGTATCAGAGCACTAGGTTGCCTAAGTCTCACGAGTCATGAGCAAGCTTTGTAGTGCCTGGACGATCGGCACGGACAAGTCTGTACTTATTATCTAGGGGCTATAAGGCTTTAGGAAATTTCACTTCTTTCTTACTTTGTCGTGCGACTTTATTCTATAGCTGAAATTTGAATCATTATATTCTTATTATCTCACATATAGTAAGGACACACACAACATCCACTACTGATCAGGAGTCAGAGCCCTAGGTTACTACCACTACAAGTGGTAGAGGTCAGGTACAACCAGAGGTAAAGTGGAGCTCAGCCTAGAGAACGTCCCATTGCAGAGCCTCATATCGAGTAGGAGGAGGTCCCTATTTAGACTGTGCAAGTTGTACCAGCTCAGGTCCCGAAAAGGTTTATTACTACCCTCGTACTTCATGACGCTCTAGTCCACCTAGTGAGCCTTATGAAGAGCGTGGCCCAGACTGGTGTAGTTTTGGTAGAACCAGCCATCTCTCAGGCTAGGGGAAGAGCCCATACTCCCGCTACTCACACACCAAAGCAGATGGCTCACGGATATCAGACTCCGGTAGTTCCATCCATTGGAGCAGTTCAGCCTGACATTGCTACACAGCCCAGGGAGGGACCTGCTATGTCATCAGATGGTCTGAAGAGGTTGGATAAGTTCACCAAGTTGTTTCTTATTTGATTTGGTAGTACACCGTTTGAGGACCCACCAGATTTCTTAGACCGTTGCCATGAGGTCTTGCGCAACATGGGCATAGTGGAGTCCAATGGGTTTGACTTTGCAGTATTTCAGATGCACAACTCAGCCAAGAGGTGTTGGCAGGAGTGTGTTCAAGGAAGACCAGCAGGTTCACCCACACTCACTTAGGATCAGTTCTCACAACTATCTTGGAGAATTTCTTCTCTTTTACTCTAAGAGAGGACTACCGACGCCAGTTTGAGCACCTCCAGTAGGGTAGCATGACTGTTACCCAGTACGATACCAGATAATTAGATCCATCACGCCATGCCATTATTTTGATCCATACTGAGAGGGAGAGGGTGCAAAGAGTAATTGATGGCCATACTTATGGTATCCCACTTCAGAAGGACAGAGAGACTGAGGATGATACTTCTTTTAATTGGGTTGTAGAGATCGCCAGAAGGATCAAGAGGATTCATGGTTAGGGTAGAGAAGAGGTATCTGAGAAGAGGCCTCATTATTTTGGTGGTTTAAGTGGTGCTTCTTCTAGAGGCAGGGGTGTATTTCGTAAAGGCCATCCTCCCAAGCCAATTCAATGAACGCTTCAGGTATCTCATAGTGCTTCGGGTGGTCGTGGTTCGTATGGTTCTCATCTTGAGAAACTAGCATACAACGCACCGTCAGCTCAAATTAGTGCACCTCCGATTCAGAGGTATCATGGTAGTTATTGAGGTTGACATATCAGTTTCAGAGTCAGTAGTCATAACAGCTGAGGTCTTGTTATACTTGTGGAGATCCGAGGCACATCGTGAGGTTTTGCCCTATGTCACAGAACATCATGCCACAACACGGTACTCGTGCCATGGTTTCGGTACAGGTTTCTCTACCACCCCCAACCAGCTAGGGGCGGGGGTCAAGTGGTTAGATGTGGTGGTTAGGACATTAAAGGTTGAGGCCATCCAGGGAGAGGTCGTCTGAAAGGCAAAGGTCAAATTTGTGGGGCTTAACTCCATTGTTATGCATTCCTAGCTAGACCCTAGGCAACGTCATTTGATGCGATCATCACATATATTGTTTCGGTTTGCCATAGTGATGCATTAGTTTTATTTGATTCGGATTCTACTTATTCATATGTGTCATCCTATTTTGCTTCATATTTGGATATGTTTGGTGATTCTTTGAGTGCCCTTGTGTATGTGTCTATGCCCGTTGGGAATTCTACTATGGTAGACCATGTATATCATGCTTGTTTGGTCACTATCGGGAGATATGAGACTAGGGTGTACCTTCTATTACTTGATATGGTCAACTTTGATGTGATTTTAAGCATGGATTAGTTGTCGCCGTATCATGCTATATTGGATTGTCACGCCAAGAATATGACGTTATCCATTCCAGGGTTGTGTCAATTGGAGTGGAGAGGGACTCCCGGCTATTCCACTAGTAGGGTCATTTCTTATTTGAAGGCTCGGCGTATGGTAGAGAAAGGGTGTCTGACGTATTTGGCCTATATCCATGATTCTATTGCCGAGGCTCCTTCCATGGATTTGCTTCCAGCTGTACGTGAGTTTCTAGTGGTGTTTCCTATAGATTTGCTTGGGATGCCACCCAATAGAGATATCGACTTCTGCATTGATATGGTCCCAGCAACTCAACCCATTTCTATTTCACCATACCATTTAGACCCAGTTGAGTTGAAAGAATTGAAGGAGCAGTTGCAGGATTTCCTTTACAAGGGATTAATTAGGCCTAGTGTCTCGCCTTGGGGTGAACCGGTGTTGTTTGTGATGAAGAAAGATGAAATGATGCAGATGTGCATAGATTATCTGTAGTTGAACAAGGTCACTATTAAGAACAAGTATCTATTGCCAAGGATTGATGACTTATTTGACCAGCTTCAGGGTGCCAAGGTGTTTTCAAGATTGATTTGAGGATGGGCTACCATCAAGTGAATATTAGGGCATCGGATGACCCTAAGACAACTTTTTGGACTCGGTATGGTCACAATGAGTTCTTGGTGATGTCATTGGGCTTGGCTAATTCCCCAACAACCTTTATGGATTTGATGAACCACCTGTTCAACCCCTACCTAGACTCCTTTGTGGTTGTCTTCATTGACGATATTTTAGTTTACTCCCCCAGTCAAGAGGAGCATGAGAAGCATCTCTAGATCTTACTTCAGACATTGAGGGATCATCAGTTATATGCCAATTTTTCAAAGATTGAGTTTTGTTTGGACTCGATTGCCTTTTTAGGCCATGTTGTATCTTATGAGGGAATTAAGGTGGATCCTAAGAAGATTGAGGTAGTTCAGAACTGGCCTAGACCTACTTCAACACAAAGATTTGGAGCTTTTTGGATTTGGCGGGTTACTATTGCCGGTTCGCAGAGGGGTTTTCATCTATCTCAGCTCCATTGACCAAGTTGAACCAGAAGGGCGCTCTTTTTTGATGGTTCGACGAGTGTGAATTGAGCTTTCAGAAGCTCAAGTCTGCATTGACCACATCCTAATATTGGTGTTACGTACAGGTTCGAGATCTTATATTGTGTATTGTGATGCATCGCGTATTAGGCTTGGTGCGGTATTAATGCAAGATGGTAGGGTGATTGCCTATGCGTCTTGACAAATGAAGTTTCATGAGAAGAATTACCTTGTGCATGACTTAGAGTTGGCACCATTGTTCACGCGCTAAAAATTTGGAGGCATCGTCTATAAGGTGTTCCATGTGAGGTCTGTGACGACCATCAGCGTCTCTAGAACCTTTTCAAGCAGAAGGAAATTGATTTGAGATGGCGGAGATGGTTAGAGTTGTTGAAAGACTATGATATCCGTATATTATATCATCCGGAGAAGGCCAATATAGTGGCCGATGTATTGAGTAGGAAGGCTGAGAGCATAGGCAGTTTGGCATATTTATCGATAGTGGAGAGGCCACTAGCCATGGATGTTCAGGCTTTAGCCAATCGATTTGTGACATTGGATGTTTCAAAGCCTAACGAGGTTCTTGCTTGTGTTGTGGCAGAATCTTCGTTGTTGGAGCATATCAAGGCTCGCCAGTTTATAGATCCTCGCTTGTTGGTGTTGAAAGATACAATGTTGCGGGGTGATGCTAAAGAGGTTGTGATTGGTGATGATAGTGTTCTGCTGCTTCAAGGCCGGATTTGTGTTCCAAATGTTGATGGGTTGAGAGAGTTGATCCTTGAAGAGGCTCACAGTTCACGTTATTTCATTCACCCATATGTCAAAAAGATGTACCATAACTTAAAATAACACTATTGATGGTAGAGAATGAAGAATGATATTGTTGCTTATGTCTCTTGGTGTTTAAACTATCAACAGGTGAAATATGAGCATCAGAAACCATGTGGATTGACTTAGGGATTAGAGATAACAGAATGAAAGTGGGAGCACATCACTATGGATTTCGTGGTAGGCTTACCACGGACCTTGAGGAAGTATGAGGCAGTCTGGGTTATTATGGACTGGTTGACTAATTTCACACACTTCTATCCAGTTATGACTTCTTATTCTTCAGAGCGGTTGGCTCAGATTTACATCCGGGAGATTATCTACCTGTATAGCATGCTCGTTTCTATCATCTCTGACCGAGGCAGACAGTTCACAATGCAATTTTGGAGGGTTGTGTAGCGTAAGTTGGGCACGGGGTTCGAGCTGAGTACCGCGTCTCATCCTCAGATGGATGGATAGTTAGAGCGCACTATTCAGATCTTGGAGGACATGTTACGTACCTATGTTATTGAGTTTGGAGTTTTATATGATCAGTTTCTACCACTCATAGAGTTTTTCTACAACATTAATTACCACTCAAGTATTCAAATAGCACCATACGAGGCCATATATGGGACGCGGTGTCGTTCGCCAATTGGTTGGTTTGATCCCCGAGGGGCTAGATTTTTGGGCACTAATTTGGTCCGTGATGCTACGGATAATGTTAAGGTGATTCAGGAGCGACATCGTACAACTCAGTCCAGGCAGAAGAGTTATATGGACTGGAAGGTTCGATATGTGTCTTACATGGCGGGTGAGAAGGTTCTTCTTCGAGTGTTTCCTATGAAGGGTGTGATACGGTTTGGGAAGAAGGGAAAGTTGAGCCCGAGGTTTATTGACCCGATTGAGATCGTGGAGAGAGTTTGGGAGGATGCTTATAGGCTTGTATTTCCTCCTAGCCTAGCGGGGGTACATCAGGTATTTCATGTTTTTATGCTTCAGAAGTACCATGTGGACAACTCACTTGTTTTGGACTTCAGCACAGTGTAGTTTGATGAACATTTGACCTATGAGGAGGAGTCGGTGGCTATCCTAAACTGAAAGGTTCATATGTTGAGATCCAAGAATATCCCTTTTGTTAAAGTACAATGGAGAGGTCAGCCGATTGAGGAGGCTACGTGGGAGTCCTAGTTTGATATGCGGAGTAGATACCTCCACATTTTTACCAGTCCTGGTACTTTTCTATGTCCGTTCGAGGATGAACGTTTCTTTTAGAGGTGGAGAATGTGACGATCCGATAGGCTATTTTGAGTACTAGCCTTGATTTCAGTGTTTCAAGACCTCACATAGCTTCATTTAATGTTCATTAATTAACGTGCATGGTCCGTGTCATTTTTCGGAAAGCTTTTATATAATATTTTGATGAAAATGTGATTTTTGACTTAAAATGAGGCTAAAGTTGACCACGATCAACATTTTGGGTAAATGACCTCGGATCAGCGTTTTGACAATTGTGATAGGTTCGTATGATATATCTGGACTTCTATGCACGTTTGGTTGGGGTCCGAGGTAACCTGAACGTGTTTCGGCGCGTTATGTGAAAAATTATGAAAATTAAAATTTAAAGTTGAAAGCTTGAGTTTTGATAATCGATTCTTGTTATTTGATGTTATTTTGGTGAATTAAGGTAGAGATAAAGTTCTTAGGATGTTATTACACTTCTGTGCATGTTCGGTTTGGAGCCCGAGGATTTGAGTATCGGATGAGTTTGGTTGGGTCTGCAACTACTGGTGCTCAGCAGTTGCTGGTGCAATGCTGCAGATCTTGCATTTGCAAGGTCTGGCTCGCATATTCGAGCTTGCTTTTGTGGTCACTTGATCGCATTTATGATAAAGGGTCTGGGCGGGGTGCCTTTGTATTTGTGAAGGCAGATTCGCTTTTCCGGAGGAGGGCCACTCACATTTGCGAACCTTTTGGTTGCATTTGTGATAAAGGGGATGGGCTGGGTGCCCTCGCATTTATGAAGGTAGGTTTGCTTTTGCGGAGAAGGGCCATTCGCATTTGCGAACCTTTTGGTTATATTTGCGATCCCTGAGCATTTTGGACAACTTCGCATATGCTCACCTCAGCTCCCATTTGCGATGGAGTGGCAGATCATACTTGCGAGTATTTTGTCCATTTGTGACTTTTGGCTGACAAATGCACTGATCGCATTTGTGATTAGTAACTCTTATTTGCAGACATCGCATTTGCAAACAAGTATTCACAAATGCGATATCTGCAGCATGGTAAAAGATTCGGAAATCAGGACTTATCTTATTTTACACCATTTTTCAACCCTAAGCTCTCTAGAGGCGACTTTGGAAGAAATATCTCTTCCAACATTCATTGGTAAGCATCTCTAACTTATTTTCAATCAATTTCAATTACTTTTCATGAGTTTTTAAACATATAATCTTAGAATTTCATGGTAGAAATTAGGATTTTTGGGTAAAATTTAGGAATTTTGTAAAATTGAGATTTAGACTTCAAATTGGGGTCGGATTTCGAAACAAATCGCATATCCTATCTCGAGGGTGAATGAGTAATCGGGTTTTGGTTTGAATCTCAGATTTCGACCAAGCGAGCCCAGGGTTGACTTTTGTTGACCTTTACAAAAATGATCAAAATTGAACCTTTTTCATTCGTGTATAGTTTCTAAAGCTTATTTTGAATTGTCTGATCGATAATTGGCTAGATTCTCTTCGTTTGGAGGCTTTTTCAAAAGGCAAAGCTATGATTGATTGTTGACTTGTTTGCCGAGTGAGGTAATTATCGTTGTTAACTTTGATTTAAGAGAATTAGGACTTGTTGGTCTATTTTCTATGTGAATTATGTGTGAGGATGGCGTATATACAAGGTGATGAGTATATATGTATTGGCGTTGGGTTGAAGTATGCGGGTGAAAATTGTCTTATTGTACCATGTTGATTCATTTGGTTTGCCCTCCATGCCATAGATAGATTGCTATTCCTTTAATTGTTCGCTTTTATGTTTACTGTTTATTTGAAGTTGTTGGGTTATTGAAAGTTGAATTTGCTTATAATAGCACCATGGTTGAAGATGAAATTTTCTTGCTTGATGATTTAGGTTGTTATTGATTCTTATTCAAGAAGAGTGAAAAGCACGAAGGGTGTTGCTTGCCATACTTGCATATTGTTATCATTCATTGAGTGAGTGTGAGGACTAAAGCACGAAGGGTGACGTCCTGCACTTGATTGCTTTATTATCATTTTCATGTGAGGATGAGAGTAAAAGCACGAAGTATGATACCATGTCATTGCATTTATTATCCTATGGTGAAGATGAAAGTAAAAGCACGAAGGGTGATACCATCCAATTTGATTATTATATTGTTTTACTTGGTTCTCAGATTATGAATTTTGCTTGGCTGCTTCGTTGCTCATTTTGGAAAAATTCTTACTTGGTAATTCTGTATTTATTTTTTCGATTGTTGCTCTTGTTTTCATGCTCCCACCTCGTTATTACTTTTAAATGCCTTACTTGTTATTTCTGTTGCTCATATATATATATATATATATTTATATATATATATATCTGCACATATTTTAGTAGGTGTCCTATCTTAGCCTCGTCACTACCTCGTCCGGGTTAGGATCGACACTTATTGAGTGCATTGGGTTAGTTATACTCATACTATACTTCTATATTTCTTGTGCAGATTTTGACGTTGGTACTAGCGGAATTCCGAAAGGCACTTAGCAGATACCAGTCAGCGACTCGAGGTAGAGCTGCATCTCGTTCGTAGGCCTTAGAAGTCACTTCCCTATTTTATTATACTGTTTTTATTTTATTTCGGACAATGTTGTATTTTTTTAAAACTTTGTATTTAGTTGAATGTAGACGATCATGTACTTGTGACACCAGATCTTGGTATGTTTTATGTTACGTTATTGACCAATATCAGTCTTTTATTGCTTTTCCTTATATTATATTATATGTTGTTGGCTTGCCTGTCATACGGTGTTTGGTGCTATCACGACACCGCAGTTGGGATTTCGGGTCGTGATATTATTGACTAGTGAGTGTCTTGACTTGAACCTCATCACTGCTCCACCAAGGTTAGTCTTGATACTTATTGGGTATTGACCGTGGTGTACTCATACTATACTTTTGTATATTTTTGTGCAGATCCAGGTACCTCTTAGCGTCTTGGTTGTTAGTAAGTTGATTTCGAGATTTGTCGTGGAGACTTCAAGAGTATACCTGTTGTTCTTCGCAGGCCTCAGAGTCATCTTCTGTTGCCTTCCTTATTACTGTCATTTGTATTCCAAAACAATGATTTTTTTGGTGTTGAGATTTTTAATGTATGTTTAGTAGAGCTTATGACTACGTACTACCGGTTTTGAAAATGTGTAATTATGTGTTCATTTTCAATTATGTTTTGTCATTTAGTAGTTTATATTTGATAGTTAAATGGTTTGAATTTGTTAAATCTTAGTGTGGGTTAAGCTTACCTAGTCCTAGGGACTAGGTGCCATCACGATCCTCAAGGTGGGATGTTGGGTCGTGACAATAATCTGAAAAATATTTTTCAAGTTTAATTATCCTATCGTCTTCGGTCGAAAATTGTCAAATATTATTTAATTTATCTTTTATTTTCTACACAAAAGTCAAAGTACATACCGATCAATTTCTGTCGGAATATTAAAATTACGGACGCAAATTGTATTTTCCGGATTTTGGCACTAAATTTACCGACCAATTTCAGTCGGTTCAATTACAAAAAAAATAAAAACTTTATTTTGGCCATTTCCGAGCTAACGTGGACGGTTTCTTGGACGGTTTGCCCTTGGGCGGATTTCGGTCGGAAATCTGAGGATGGTTTTTGTGGATTTTCTAGTAGTAGTGTATAGTTATGAGTTGAATTGGTAATTTGGTTGAAGTATTAAGTAAATCCTAGAAGTGGGTATTAATGATGATAGTTGGATGCAGTTAGGGAATTAGATGTTATAGTGACTAAAATGGCATTAATAGCCATTGAATGTAAGGTACTGAGTCAGTAAACCAAGGTTTCACCATAAATGGAGAATTTACGGTGTGGGCAGTCTTTGAACCAATGCCCAAGATATGGTTAAATAAAGAGATGGTAGACATGTGTTGATGGAATTGGCTTGTATTGTGTAGATTGATCATTGTTTAAAGCATTTGAGTGTTGGATTGAATTGTAAAGCTAACGATGATTTATGTTGAGGTTAAATCTTTCTTGTGGCTTTTCTCCAAATGCGTGATCTCAAAATACGTTTTAAATGTGGGTTCGTGTTTGTGGGGATTCAGGATTTAAATTTTATGGGTTCAACTTTTAAGATTTTTAGAATTGAACCAATTATAGTTTTAAAGTTATGGATTCATATCTACTATTTTTATAATTTTAATAAATTTTTATTCCGCATCAAAAATTATATGGGTTCAATTGAACCCGTCGCTTGAACACTACATTCGCCCCTCAGCGGGTACGAGTTGCACTATGTGTCATGATTGAACTGTGTTATACGTGTTACCTTGATTCTATATGATATGTCCAAAATGACTTACTACACATTATGAATCAAAGTATTGTCTATGTTACATGTATTTATTTTCAAGAATGACCCTACATTGAGAATATCATGAGATTATGACCTTTACATGATTCTAATGCTAAGTTCATAGCAGGTTTTTGGATCTATCCTACATTTCGAAATGATAAGTGTTAAAGTGAAGCCTTCTGTGCAAAAATATTACGTTAAGGCCAGTGGAGTTGTATTTGGAATATTTATGTAATTTAGGCTTATGATGCCATATTTATTATGTGAAATATTTTGAAAGTTGTCAAAGATGATTGAGGAGGGTAATTTGATGCCCTAATTGTGACACGTCTTGCCTATCAACTATACATGTCGGTGTAATATATAACTAGAACTACTAGATAATTATGTATTTGGGACCTTGAGTTTGCTAGTAATGCCTTCGTCTATCCATAATGTTGACCTGACCTAAGTGGTTTTGGTTTTGATTATTGACAAAGAAACATTTGCATAAATCAGGTCCATGGACAGTGTATACAGGTCGCGGTCAGATTCAAGCAACAAGGCATGCATGTAAAGGGGATAAGAATAAGTGATTATATATGATACTCCCTGAACGAAAAGGATGCATAATTGATAAGGAACATGACTCCTTACTTGAAGAGAACTCTATCCTAGATAAGGAAAGAGTTAGAGATTGAAGTTAATTAGAATCGTCTACCAAGGAAGAGTAAAGCATTAGAACTCTAGTTAATTCTAATCCTACCAACTCTATATATTTTAGTTGTATTCTCTTTTGTGACGAACAAACAATAAAGTTAAGCAAGAATTGAGAACAAAAATAGCAAGGCAATTTGCAAGCAATTCATGTGTGTTTGTGCGAACGTGGAGCTACATGAACCAAATTGAAGAATCAGTTCCAAGTGTCTGTCTTTTATTCTAGTTCAATTGTAGTAGGGCTCTTGAGTTGTACCTTTCAACTTTCTTTAGAAGCATTTGTACTGGTACTTTGAGTTGTATTGTTTATGTTAGAGTTAACTTAAAGTTGTCGCAATAGCCTGTGGCTAGTTAGTACAAGAGTTAGAGGTAATCCTTAGGTTTACAAGAGTTTTATAAACATTGTTGTTTCGCTTAGTAGTTTAGTGAAGTGTTGGAAAAAATCCTACTAAGAAGTAGATCGTGGTTTTTTCACCCTTTGAATTAGGTATTTTTCCATGTAAAAATACTTGTGTTCATTACTTTCTGCTTTATCTATTCTACATTAGTAGAATAAGATACGCATAAAAGAACCAGGTCCTTTTATAATCAGTGCACACTAATTGGACACCACACAAATTACCCCCTCCCCCTCCCCCCTCCCCTCCGGCCCCGCGTGTGGTATTGAAGTATAAAATATCAATTGGTATCAGAGCATGTTATCCTTGAAGAGGCCAACACCTTAGGAAAATATCAAGATGAGTGCACCACCTGAAAATTCGGAAAGGGCAATTCATTGCCAGGTTATCACTCCTCAATGGCCAATACTACTCTTGGTGGAAGACAAGGATGAGAGAACACATACATGCAGAGGACTATGAGCTATGGGACCTAATCACTGATGGTCCACCGTCTACTTTGAAGAAAAATATTGACGAAGTAGATGTGCCAAAGACAAGAGTTGATTGCAATGCCGAGGATTTGAAGAAGTGGGAAAAGAATGCCAAATCCAAAAAATGGCTTGTCTGTGGACTTGGTCCAGAAGAGTACAGCAGAATTCAAGTTTGCTTCACTTCCAAGCAAATTTGGGACACACTGCAAATGGCCCGTGAAGGAAGAACTCAGGTGAAGAGATCAAGATGAACCCTACTACTCTCAGTATGAAAACTTTGCCATCAGATATGGAAAAACCATTCAGGATATGGTACACAAGGTTCACTACATTAATAAAGGAACTAAAGTCTCTTGGAAGGATTATCCCTAAAGATGAAAGGATTAAGAAGATACTAACTAGGTTCTATCCAATCACATGGGAAAGCAAGATCACTGCGATTCAGGAATCAAAGAATATTGCTACACTTCCTTTGGATGAGTTGATTGAAAATCTCACAGCTTATGACCTTAGAAGACAAAAATGAAAATGGATGTGCCTAAGAAGGAAAGGAGTCTTGAACTCAGAATTACTAAAGGTTCTGACCTGGAAGATGATGAAATGGCAAAGATTACCAAAGACTTCATGAATTACCTAAGGAGAGTAAAGGGTTCTTCAAGAAGTGGAAGTTACAACAAGGCAAGAGCTCCAGAGAAGCAGACTAATGATGGATGCTACAAGTGTAAAAAGACTGATCACATAATCAAGAACTATCCTTTGTGGGAAATTGAATGGAAAAAGGAAAGAGTTGAACGAATGAACAGGAAGAAGGAACGGGTTCATCCTAAGAAAAGAAACAATAAGGGATCAACCAATGCCATGGTTGCTGCTTGGGGAGATAGCTCAGATGAATGCTCCGATGATGATGATGATGATGAACGAGCACTAATGGTTATTGGAGAATTTGATGAAGAAACTATGGTAAGTGTCTTTCAACGCAAAGATAAGATTAAGTTTTTGTCTAAAGAATGATTATCTGAATTACTACTAGAGCTGATTGATGAGTCTGAAGATGTTAATAATGAAAAGGAACAGTTGTCAAAAGAGTTTTATTTTGAAAGCAAAGTGCAAAAATCTAGAACTTAGGGCTTGTGAAACTGAAAATGAAAATGTTGTGTTGAAGAACCAGGTGCATGAACTTGTTACAACTATTCTAGAACTTAGATCAGAAAATCTAAAATTAAAGTTAGGAACAGGTAAAAAGATAGCTGGTAACACATAACTCACTCTAGAAGAAAATTTAAGTAAAATGAAAGATGAGTTGTATAAAAGAGATAAACATGTAAGAGTCTTGTAGGAGGACCTGAATAAGGTTAAGCATGGGCTAAACAGAACTTGTAAATAGAACAGGTCCTCTGATGCACTTTCATGGCTACAAGAATACCATAGTAGCAATAGAAGGGGACTTGGATTTGGGAACTCTGCAGCTAAGTGGGATCCCAAAAGCAAGTACCTCACACTCCCTGAGAATAAAAGTTTCACACACTATGGTAACACTGGTCATTATAAAAGTGATTACACTGCAAAAGAAAAGTCTAGTCAAAAGAACAAAAAATTTGTTTTAGGGAATAATAGGTTGCCAAGTCGGGCTTAAAAGAATTTGATTTATTCTTTTTCCTATAGAAAGGGACCCAAACTAGTTTGGGTTCCTAAGACTAGCCCCTGATTTCCTTTTGCATGTCCAAGTGAAGGGGAGCATCCAAATAGGGTACGTGGATAGTGGCTGCTCAAAGCACATGACAGGAAGCAAGAACCAGTATATTTCACTTGATGACCTTAAATGGGGTAATGTCTCCTTTGGAAATGGAAATAAAGTTGAGATCATTGGGGTTGTAAAGGTAGGTAAATATGAATCTCACTCTATTGAGAATGTCTACTTGATAGATGGACTGAAATACAACTTACTAAGTGTATCATAACAATGTGATAGAGGAATCATGGTAGCCTTCACCTTTACAAAATGCTTTGTGATAAATCTTACCACTGACAAGATAGTTTTGTAGGGAAAAGAAGTGAATGGCATATAGGTGGTGGACCTGTCCACACTCTCAGATAATGAACTCACTTGCTTATGTATGTTGGACAATAATCCTCTCCTGTGGAATAAGAGACTTGGACATGCAAGTCTGAGTTAAATCAACAAACTAGTCTCCAAGAACTTAGTGATAGGGATGCCTAAGATTAAGTTCAAGGAAGATAAAGTTTGTGAGGCTTATGCAAGGGGGAAGCACGTAAGATCCTCTTTCAAAAGTAAGAAAATGGTGAGTACTAGCAGGACGATGGAATTGGTCCATATGGATTTGTGTGGACCAGTGAGGACATTGAGCAGATGTAGTAAGTAATATGTTATAATGCTTGTTGATAATTACTCTAGGTTTACTTGGACACAGTTTTTAACATCTAAAGATGAAGCATTTGACATGATCTCTCCATTTTTTAGAAAAATGCAAAAACAACTAGGTAATCAACTTGCATCAATTAGGTCTGATCATGGTACTGAGTTTGAGAATGCTAAATTTTCTGAATTTGTGATGAGCATGGCATATATCATAATTTTTCTACTCCTAGAACTCCACAACAAAATGGAGTAGTTGAAATAAAGAATAGGACTATGGAGGAAATGGCTAGGACTATGCTACTTGCTAGTAAATTGCCTCATAGCTTCTAGGCAGAAGCAGTGAACACTGCATGATATATCATAAATAGGTGCATGACCAGACCCTTGTTGAGAAGACTTCCTATGAGTTAGTTAATGGGAGAAATCCAAATATATCCCATCTTAGGGTATTTGGATGCAAGTGCTTTGTGCATAATAATGGAAAGACTCCCTAGGTAAGTTCGATCCCATAAGTGATGGGGAGTATTCTTGGGATATTCTTCATAGAGTAAAGCTTATAAGATTTATAACAAAAGAATATTTGTGCGTAGAAGAAAGTGTATATGTTATTTTTGATGAAACTAACGTTCTTTCTGAGAGGCAGGAACCAAATTATGAAAAAATTGGGCTGGTAAGAAACTCAAATGAAATAATAATCCAGCTTGAAGCTATACCAGAAGAAGGAATATGTGATGGAACAGGTCCTTCCATCATAGGCTACCTGACATGGGAAACTGAACAAAGAGGAATTGATCCTCAAACCTCGAGGGAACCTGTCCATGAACCTATTCCTCAGCAACAAAACATTGAAGGAACATCTAGAGAAAACCGGTCGATTGTGAAACCTTACAAGTATCAAAATTCTCATCCCATTGGGAACATTATCAATGATACAACCTCTATAATCAAAATCAGATCTTCTTTAAAGAACCTCTGTGCTTTTGATGGTTTTTATCTCTTATTGAACCTAAAAATATTTTTGAGACTTTGTAGGATGTAATTGGGTGAATGCAATGCATGATGAACTCAACTAATTTGAGAGAAGTCAAGTGTGGCATCTGGTAGCAAGACCCAAGGACAAAATAGTGATTAGCAATAAATGGGTCTTCAGAAATAAACTTGATAAATATGGAACAGTTATAAGGAACAAGGTAAGATTGGTAGTTCAAGGATATAGTCAAGAGAAAGGCATAGACTATGATGAGACTTTTGCTCAGTTGTAAGATTGGAAGTAATTATACTCCTTATAGCCTTTGTTGCTTACATAGAATTCACTTTCCATCAAATGGATGTCAAGAGTGCCTTCCTCAATGGCTATCTAAAGGAAGAAGTGTTTGTCAAGAAGCCTCCTGGCTTTGAAAGCAAGGAATGCCCTGATCATGTGTACAAGCTTGACAAGGCACTTTATGGGCTCATGCAGGATCCAAGAGCATGGTATGAAAGATTGTCTAAATTCTTGATTTAGCATGGCTACAAGAGAGGTAAAATTGATAATATGTTGTTCTTGAAAGAAAAATATAAAGATCTCTTGGTAGTTTAGATATATGTTCATGATATAATCTTTGGAGCAACAACTGATAGGTTAAGTAAAGAATTTGCTAAGCTAATGGGGAGTGAATTTGAAATGAGTATGATGAGTGAGATTAATTTCTATTTTGTTCTACTGATAAGCAAATAGCTGACATCTTTACAAAAACTTTAAGTAGAGATCACTTTGAAAGTAACATGTTAGAATTAGGGATGATTAAGATCACCTAAAAGAAACTGGTTCTAACTCAATGATTGGTTAGATAATTTGTGAATTTTATAAATAATTAGATTAGATATTTCTCAGTCTCATACTTTTATTCATAAACTCTTGTGCCATGTGCTAAAATATCTCACTAATGTCTAATGATATTACCCTTACTTTCTTGAAAACTTCAGTCTTACACAAGAGAACTTTCAGTGAAGAACCCGGTTCATCGAGCTTACAAGGTATGTATTCTACACTCTGCATAACTTGAAATAATTATATTTTGATCATGATCTAAAACAATTCCCACTTTGTCCCAAAATAAATTTTGAACCAATCAGTTACAATTGAACCAGTTTCACTAACGAGTCTCACGCGCCATCATTGCCAAAAATCTAGGGAAGCGCCCAACGTCTTTTCAAACTTAAATTTCCAAAGTGATTAGATCTCTAGAATTCAAAAGGTACCATTACATACTCAGCCTACCCTCCTTTATATTGATTTGTAATTATCATCTTCTCTCATCTCTCATTTTCTAAAAAACGAAAGCCTCTAAAACCTAAAACTCTCTCAACCTTCATCGTCTATCTACATTGATCAAATGACTTCTTTACTCGAAAACATCAAGAACACTAAAAACCCCAATACCACTTAGAACACATCATCACCACCCAAAGAACCTTTACCAACATATTCAACCACCCAAACCCCAAAGAAAGGGTGTGTCAAGGTGCTTGCTCATAAAACTGTGGCTGGTAGTGAACATGCCAAGAAAATAAACGAGAAATTATAGGCTAGTCAAGTAGAGGAACCCCAAAAATTAGAAGAATTTTTCAAGTCTGTAACTGAGGGGGAAGAACCAGATTCATCTGAAACTGAATAGGTAACCTCTGGGTTTAAATTCTCTGATGTTGCTTCTGAGGTTTCCAAACATCTTGAGAAAAGGTTTGTTTTGGTTGGTACAATTGCTGGTGTAGAACATGAGTTTGATAAAATCGATGGTAAAAATAAAAGGGGAAAAGAAAAGGTGAGTGAGGGTGTTGAAGCAGATGTAAGGGGAAAGGGAGAAGGAAGAGTGGTTGAATATTCTTCACCCACTCTTGTTGGTTTGACTGAAGAAACAAGAAAAATTATGTTGTGGAGTGAGGAGGCTATTGAGGAAAAAGAGATTCTAAGAGAAGAATGAGGAAGTGGGTCTGGATATACTAGTGCAGTAGAGGGGTTGGTTAGGCTGAGGAAAAGGTTCCAAGAACCTAATCCATCTAGGAAGGAACCCCTCCATGACCTATTGAAGAAGGTGTCTGATAGCTACAATCCAAAGAAGAAGAAAAGTTCAGGAGTTCAAATCTCTGGAACTGCTATGGATGGCAAAAGGAGAAAGGCTGCCTCTTCTATCCATGCAGAGACTCCTCCCACAAGAGGAAGAATTGCAAGGATTCAGAGGAAGTATAGTGAGGCTGACCTAGAAAAGGCCTCATCTAAGAGTAAAAAGATAGTGCTGCTAAAGGAAAGAAGAAGGTGGGTGAAACAAGTGAAACAATTGAGATAGAAGAGATGGACCTGGTCCTTCATGAAAAGGATGAGGCAGATGAAGTGGAGGATGTGACTCCAAGCACCAAAAAGATAAAGACTTCTAAGAAGAAGTCTCTGGAAAAGTCTGTTGATACAGAGAGCTCTGCCTTGGCAAAAAGAAACAGGTTTGCCAGGAAATCAAGAAAAGTGCAAATTATGGAGGAAGAGAGTGCAGAGGAGAATGATAAAGAAAAGGACAAGGTGGTCAAGTTTCAGAAAAGAAACATTCTGAAGGGGAGGCTCCTCACTGATTTAGAAGAGGAAGGAATGGTGTTGCTGCTGGAGAAATTGGAGATTCAGGGCTGGAAGGACAAGGTCCTTCAGTTGGAATTGAGGTTAGCCCGAGCTGAAATTGTTGAGTTCTTTCCCAATTGTGAGATTGTGCAAGGGTTATTAGTGAAGTGAAAGGAGAGAAGATGAGCATTGATGATAAGGAGCTAGGGGAGATTCTAGGAGTACCTGCTGAGGGGTACAATGATTACACCAAGTTGAAGTGGCCTAGTCTAGAAGGTCTTTGTACGTCACTAGCCATCACAAGGAAGTTGGCTTATATGGACTTGGAGAAAGAACCCAGGGCTTTGTATAAAAGTGAAACTAAACATGCCCACAATGTGCTCATTCAGTTTGTCAAAAAAGTGGTTCTTCCAAGGTAAGAGAGAAGGCACATTGCTACCTTCACGGACCTGGTCCTTATGGAGTGCTTGGATAAAGGAAAGCAAATCAAGGGAAAGCAAACTCCTTAATGGGGTGGTTTGTGGCACTAAAACTCGTGCCATCCTCTATGAGTTCATACAAGCATAGGACACGACTTAGAATTGAATTAGAGCGCCTTTAAGTAAACAACTTTAATATTGTAATCGGGTAGCAGGAGATGATAGTATGTGCCCGCTGAATAATATGAGCAACCCCTACCTTAAGGGAGTTGTGAAGTATTATTTATGTTGCATGGGATGATCCTCGAGGCTAAAAAATATAGGACCCCCCTTTATATCTCTGCTGTTCACACTTAGTCATCAAATATATAGAATAGTTGTACCTTGTAACGTCTAAAGACTTGTATTGATAAAGTCTAATTATTACCCGATTTTCTTTGCACGTGTTCATAAAAGAACCTTTGAATTCCATGTCTTCCTTCACTTATATGATTGCTTAGGACAATTGTAATTCGATTATCCGCATAGTGTAAACTTCGGTCAGTACCCACAGTTGTGGACCTCGAAGAGTGCATAACACCTTATCTTTGAGGTAACTTGAGCCCTTACCCGATCTTTGGTGGCACGGACTAGTCAAATCAGAGTTATTTGCAAATAGGTGCCCTAACGCACCTTTAAAATCATTAGGTGGAAACTCTTCTCTTTTAATACCCATTTAAAAGAGTTGTCACACGTTGAAACCCGCTTTCGCGAGAAAATGGGGTGCGACAACGTGGCGATTCTGCTGGGGATTTAAACTTAGGCTCTTACTATAACGAAGTTAACTTATGTGGATTAACAGATATATTTGATGACATGTACATTCTTTCCCTTATCTTCCTTTATTTGTTTAATTTGTTGTGACATGTACATCACTTCCCTTATCTTCCTTTATTTGTTTAATTTGCTATGACATGTACATTCTCTCCCTTATTTCCATATATTTTCTTAAATTGCTATTACATGTACGTCTTCTCCCCATTTCCTTCATCTTGTCTAAGACTGCTATATCATGACTCTCCCATCCCTATTTTCTTATTTTCTTCATTACGTTCTCACATATTTTCATGAGTTTAACTGACTTCTCTTTTGTCTTTCTTCTCTTTTATCTTCTTTTCCTTCTCCTGTTCATCTTTACCATATTATTTACTATTTTTTGCACTTTGATCATGCAAATACTTGACAACATTTCTGCATAAATCATGCTCCACATCATACTCTACTCGTGCTTATTATCAACATAGCGGTGCTTGATGAGTGTTTGTGCTTTCCTAAAAAATACCCTTTTAAACTAGAAAGGCTTATTTGCGGTAGACTAGTCGATTAGCAATGGAGTCGATGGTCCCGTGACTTTCCCTCTTAAGTTGTTCTTTTGAGAGTACCAGTCTAGACCTTTCTAGAAAATCACACTCCGATTTGAACTGTACATGCATCATGCTAAACCAAGTATGAATTGATACGTCGTTGACGTAGTAACCCGCTTAGATAAACCTTGTCCAAAGTCCAACGCGATCTCCATAATCCCAAAGGACACCATCATACTATGTGCATTACTTGGTAAACACGTGCCAACATGTTGATCATTATTGCGTAAATAGCCAAATTTGGAGGGGGAAAGGGCTAACTTTTATTTATTTGACGAAAATGAAACACGAAATCTCCAGGTTCGGTATGGTCCAGAATACCATACCTTTGCTAATTGACTGGTGGAATGACCTTGTGCCCTGTGATAGAAATCATGTGATAAGAGTATTGGATAACCTGCCATCTTTGCTGAACATTCAACCAAATAGGGAACTGATCGAGGCTGCTACCATGTTCTCAGATGAGAAGAGAGTCATTTTTTCGATTTGCCAATATAGAAATGACTCCTCTCCCTGAAGAAATAGGGGGTTTCTCCAAGTTACCATGGGATAGCCCAGGACTATTGGTGCCAGAGAATCGCACTCCACACGATTTTCTGAAAATGTTGGGTTTTAAGAAGAATGATGAGATGGTCTATCTGAAGAAATCATACATCCCCTTTTGAATTTCTTTATGAGCATTATGGGCATAGGAAATCATATCGCCTTCATCATGAGGAGCTAGCCATTACCTCTTTGAGATGGGTGCTCCACCAGTTTTATGTTTTCATAGTCTATTTCCTGGGTCAGTTGATCTTTCCGATGCAAGGGGGAAGCATTCATACTCGCTTAGCCATGGTCGCCAGGACCTTAATTGAGGGTATCGATGGGTAAAAGTACACTATCATCCCAATGATCATAGCTGAGATGTATGGTGCTCTGGATCGGTGCAAGCATGGGTCCGAACACTTTGAGGGGGTGTAATCTCTTGTTACAAGTTTGGTTGCTGGAACACTTTCAGAGGGGTGATTGTCGCCAAGAGCTTCTAAGAAGGCCACTGAATGACTACATATCCAGTCATCATCCAAAGAAGATAAAATTCATTCTAGACATGTTTGCAAAGCCGAAAATGATGTAGGTTGGGTACGTTTCTTCAGTAATCTGACAGACGAGCAAGTGCATTGGATGTTTGAATGGTTTCCTAGTAGTGAGTTCATTATCATATCCAAATGAACTACTTAGTACTGATTGGGCTGTGAGGCATCTACCCTTACGCTCCTATAAGGGTAATGAGGCAAGCAGGGAGGAAACAAGTCATACCTTGGGTTTTCAACATGGTTCAGCATAAGGCAGATTTCAAAGGTGATGTCATCCCATTCAAGATCGAAGCACAACACATGTGGAACCAAAAGGTCATCGTGGAAGGAGAGATTATTAAACCAGACAGGTATCACGCCGGTCATATGTACTACTATCTCTCATGGTTGGAGGACGACATAGCTGGGAACATCAAACAGGGAGTCAATCTGAAAGATAGGATCATAGATAGGGTGGCTAAAACACAAGTGAAGTATAAGAGGCTACGCAAAAAGTGTTCAAGTACGAAGCCAAACATCTGGAACAACATAAAGTGAACATGGAGGCGATAAGGGAATGGAAGGAAATTGCCAATAAGTCGATAGAGAGGTTAGAATATCTAGAGCAAGGATTGATGGAGCTGGAAGGGAAGATAAGAAAGAGGGTTTGGGATTGTCAAGGCATGGACGATGATGATGAAGGGGGAAGCTGGCAAAACCTTACTTGCTACTGGACATGCGCGATTTGGGAAATATGATTGATGGGGTCAAGAGAGCCAAGCATAGAGAGGGTCCTTCAGGGACTAAGTAGACTAAGAAATAATATTCTTTATTACTTTCTAGATTAGATTAAATTTCGATGTAATAAGTCTTGATGCCATTAGTGACTTTATAATTATTATTGTTAATTTAGTGAAAGATTGATTTGGGCATATTTTCGCACTAATGAAATTATGCAAACATTGGAATGAATTTGCTCTAAGTCTATGTGTCGCTTAGGCCTACCTCAGGAACAATGAGGTCCCCAAAATTAGGACGCGAATTATTGCATGACCTTATGTGATACATATTTAAATATTGCAAATACTCTTTTAAATACATATTTTTCTTTCATTTGATTATTCCCATTCCTGAAGGTTGGTTAGTGCATACTGCATCATCAGTATACCACACCAGATCCAGAGGTCCTCCACCTAGAGACCCAAAAGGTAAAGGCAAAGGGAAGATGGACGATTTAAGTGGTATTCAAAAAGACAATGCTACTATGGCGAAAAATGTTGAAACCTCAGACGGGAGAAGTACGGCAGGACAAAATGAGTTGGTCTTATGATTGGAGCAGAAAATCCTGGAGTTGCAGGGTGAGCTTGAGCAAGTCCGAAATCTGGCAAACCTTTCCCTTACTCTAAATGTTCCCAATATCAACCAGCAAAACACAACCACTCAGAATCAAACACCACCACAAAACACACAAAACTAGAATCCACAACCCATAGCTCCAAATCCTCATGCACCGCACTCGTATCACAATCCCGCACCTCCATAAAACCTTAACCCGCCACCAGCACAAATCCCTTAACAACACCACCATCACCCGACACAATATCCGCAAACCACCACTTATCATACTCCTAAAAACACACAACAACCAACTCTTGATCCCCCTCAAACCTCAATCAATGATCACCCATATACACAAGTCCCATGAACTCATTAAGGCAATCCGATATATGTGGAAACCTTATCCTATACCCTGCAATAATCCCTATACATACCTGAGCCAACCGAGAAGGACCTGCTTATTCGGAACACGACAGAAGAACTCAAGAAAATGACAGGGAGATCCCGGAGTGTGGAAGATGGGAAAGGTGTTGAAGGTTTAAACTACAAAGATTTGTGTATCAAGCTAGATGTAGAACTGTCGGAGAGTTACAAACCTCCCAAGTTGGAGATGCTTAATGGCACTAGTGATTCAAATGTGCATCTGACAACCAACTGTGATAAGTTTGTAGGACTGGGTAAGAACAAACAAATCCACATGAAACTGTTCATGCAAAGTTTTATAGGAGATGCATTGTCTTGGTATATCAGTCAGAATCCGAAGAAGTGGGAAAATTGGGTAAGCATGGCATCAGATTTCACAGATAGATTCAGGTTTAATACAAAGAACGCGCTAGACGTTTTCTATAATCAAAACCTCAAGAAGAGGCCGACAAAAACCTTCCGCGAGTATTCTACTCGTTGGAGATCAGAGGCCGCCAAGGTAAGGCCACCACTTGAAGAAGAATAGACGAACAAGTTCTTTGTTAGAGCTCAAGATCCGCAGTACTATGAAAGAGTGATGGTTATCGAGAATCACAAGTTCTTAAACATCATCAAGTTAGGAGAAAGGATATAAGAAGGAATCAAGAGCGGGATGGTAACTAATTTCGAGGCACTGCAAGCCATAAAAAAAACCTTGTGATTAGGGGGAATTTCGAAGAAGAAGGAAGTAGGTGCAGTGATGGTAGCCCAAGGCCCTAAGTCTCCCCTTACATACCAAACACCTCCACCCACATATCAACCATCACCTCCAAAATACCCATATCCTGCCACCACTTACAATGCCTATAACACCCAACCTGCATATTACCATTAACCTCCACCCGCCCGCCAAAACTACCCAAAGCCACGACCAATAGCCCAACTATATGAGAGACTAAATGCCGCTGGTTACGTCAGCCCTATTCTTGTTGTTTCTATTGAGAACCCTTCCTAGTGGGTTAATCCCAACAAAACCTTTGCCTATCACTTAGGCATGAAGGGTCATACCATTGAAAAATGCCGCATGTTAAAGGACAAGATTCAGACACTGATTGACACCAAGGTTATACAAGCAAAGGAAGCCACACTAAATATCTGTAATAACCCTCTCCCGGATCATAGGGGCGAGGGAGTGAATGTGATAGAAACTGATGAGGAATGGGATTAGGAGGGATCCATTGGACCTATTCGATAGGGGGATACTCCCAAAACATCTCATGTCACCCTTTCGTCGGTTGTGGTACAAACCCAAGCACCGTTTGAGGTCGAGGTAGCTACACCTTTCACTGTGATGGTAGCTCCTACACCGTCTTATAAGCTCGATGTCGTCCCATAGGATTATGTCGTAGAGACAAGAAGGAAGCTAAAAGCTAAGATGAAAGAAACAGGTGTTGCACAAGGTATGACTAGAACTGGCATAGTTTATACACATGTGAATCTTGAAGCAACAAGCAAAGAAGCTACACCTAAGCCACCTATCATTGAGACGAGCACTGACGATCTTTGGAGGAAGGTACATGCGAGGGAATACTCTGTTGTTGATCTCCTCAACAATACTCCCATCCAGATATCCATTTTGTCGATGTTGCAAAATTCAGACGTGCACAAGAATGCCTTGATGAAAGTGTTATGTGAAGCTTATGTGCCCGCCGGTGTCACTAGCAAGGAGATGGCTAACATGGTTAGACAGGTACTGGAGAGTCATAAAATTACTTTCCACGAAGATGAGCTACCGCTAGAAGGGTTGAGTCACAACAAAGTGGTGTACATCACTATACAATTTGAAGATAAGTTCATTGCTAGGGTCCTGATAGATGGAGGTTCGAGCCTGAACATATGCCCGTTGACCACTCTAAAAAGATTAGGTAAAGGCCTGCATGAGATACGGATGGGAAGTATGAATGTGAAAGTGTTTGATGAATCTTAGAGAGCCTCTTTCAGAGAAATCAACCTTGATCTATAGATAGGACCGACCTGGTTTGGTATTGAATTCCAAGTGCTAGACATATCCGCTACCTACAACCTATTGTTGGGACGACCATGGATAAACGCAGCTGGGGCAATCGCTTCTACCCTGCACCAGGTTGCGAAGTTCGAGTGGAATCATCAGGAGGTAATCATTCATGGAGATGGAAGCAACCTTATTTACACCAACCAGACCGTTCCAGTCATCGAAAATATGAGGAAATTGGGAGGAGAAACATAACACCATTGAGCAAGTAAACGCAATTGAGATGGATGGTGGACAAATAAGATAGAAAGTATATTGATGTGGTTGGGATATGAACCAGGCAAGGGTCTTGGCCGAAAGCTTCAAGAGATCACAGAACCCATACGACCACAATATCATGGCACGACCTTTGGGCTTGAATATGAATATATCGTGCAAGAGTACCAGGATTGGAGATCGTCGTGGCGCCCCGATTACTATCCACTGGAACAACCCATACCACCACTACACCAGATATTCCGCCAGACTAACATGATTTAGAGATTCGAGAAAGACGAGATTTTGGCCAGTCTGAGGAAGATGTTTCTGAATGAGGAAGACATGGACTGCAGTGTAATTTTAGATGAGGATGAGGAGGAAGACCATACTATCCAGACAGTAGGAGAAGGAGTTGTTCTCAAGAATTGGACTGTTGCACCGTCCCGGGCTCACCGATTACCTGGGTAGCTTGGCAGAATTAGCATGACTTATTTTTAAATTGTTTTTGAGCATTTAAGACATTTTTCAGTGTTTTGTTTTGAAATAATTATTTGAGGCATCAAGACGTACTTGTTGACAATTTTAAGCTTTATTAATGCATTATCGCTTTTCATATTTATTATTCTCTTTCTACATTCTTTTCAGCGTAATTATTTCATATCCTTACGAACCTACGACTGTGATATGTAATGAGATAATGTAACATAAGGATAGTGATTCGAAAGATTTAGAAGATCATATAATACTTGAGGAAATTATCAAAGCAGTAGAGAATTTTAAGAACAAACCAAAGTCCAACTTGGAGGAAACTGAGGCAGTTAACTTAGGGGATTTTGAAACAGTCAAAGAAACTCGCATAAGCATTCATCTATCACCTTTAGAGAAGGAAGAGTATATCCGGTTTCTAAAGGAATATGAGGATATTTTTGCATGGTCCTACGACGACATGAGTAGGTTAAGCACATCCATAGTAGCTCACAAGCTTCCCACCAACCCTATGTGTCCGCCGGTAAAGCAGAAGCTCAGAAAATTCAAGCAAGATAAGAGTCTAAAGATAAAAGAGGAGGTTACCAAGCAAATCAAAGCCTAGGTCCTTCGAGTGGTTGAATACTCTAGTTGGTTAGCCAACATTGTGCCGGTTCCGAAGAAAGATGGGAAATTCAGAGTGTGTGTTGACTATTGAGATCTGAACAGAGCAAGTTCTAAAGATGATTTCACATTTCCCAACATACACATACTCAAAACAATTGCGCCAAGCATGAACTCTAATCCTTTATGGATTGCTTCGCAGGATACCATCAGATTTGGATGGATGAGGAGAACGCCAAAAAGATAACCTTTATCACACCGTGGGGGATATAATGTTACAAAATAATTCCATTTGGTTTGAAGAATGTTGGGGCAACTAACATGAGGGCCATGACAACTCTTTTCCAAGACATTATACATAAGGAAATAGAGGTATACATAGATGATGTTATCATCAAATCTAAAAAGGGTCCAGATCACATAGTAGACATGAAGATGATTTTTGACCGACTTCGAAAATACTATTTGAAGTTGAACCCAGCAAAATGCGCCTTCAGAGTCCCTATTGGGAAATTGCTGGGTTTCATTGTCAGTCGTCGTAGTATTGAGCTACACCTGTCAAAAATCAAAGTTACTCAGGATTTTCCACAACTAAAGAGCAAGAAAGATGTGATGAGTTTCCTGGGATGCCTCAATTATATCAGACGTTTTATAGCACAATCAACAGTGATATATGAGCCGATATTCAAGATGCTGCGACAAATTGGACCGAAGAATGTCAAAAGGCTTTTGAAAAAATTAAGGAATACTTGTCTAAACCACCCGTATTGGTCCCACCAGAACCAGGAAGACCTCTGCTGCTATACCTATCCGTGTTGGATAAAGCCTTTGGTTGTGTTATGGGGTAACGTGATGAAACCAGAAGGAAAGAGCAGGCAATATATTATCCGAGCCAGAATTTCACACCTTACGAGGCTGGGTATTCTTTACTAGAGCGCACCTATTTTGCTTTGACATGGATAGCCCAGAAGTTAAGACATTATTTTTATGCATACACCACCTATCTCATATCAAGGATGCATCTGCTAAAATACATCTTTCAGAAACCTATGACTACATGTAAGTTAGCAAAGTGGCAGATATTGCTAAGTGAGTTCGACATCATCTTTGTGACTCAGAAAGCAATCAAAGGGCAAGCATTGGCCGATCACTTAGCAAAAAACCCCGTAGAGGGAGAATACGAACCATTGAAAACGTATTTTCCCGACGAGGAAGTGTCATTTGTAGGTGAAGATATCGCCGAAACATATGACGGTTGGAGGATTTTTTCGATGGAGCAGAAAACTTCAAGAAAGTAGGCATCGATGCTATTTTAGTATCAGAAACCTGTCAACATTATTCAGTCTCCGCAAAGCACAGGTTCTCGTGCACCAACAATATGGCAGAATATGAGGCATGTATACGGGGACTCAGGTTGGCCATCGACATGAATGTTCAAGAGTTGCTGGTAATCGGAGATTCTGATCTATTGGAACACCAGGTACTAGGAGGTAAAATATTGCCATACTTGCATTGTGTACAAGAGTTGATCAAGATGTTCACAAAGATTGAATTCAAGCATGTTCCAAGGATCCAGAATGAGTTCGTAGATACATTAGCTACCTTGTCTTCTATGATACAATATCCGGACAAGAATTTCATTGATCCTATCCCAATAGAGATTCGTAAGCAGCCAGTTTATTGTGCTCATGATAAAGAAGCGTTCGACGGATATCCATGATTCCATGATATCATCAAATACTTGGATAATGGAGAATACCTTGAGAATGTTGCACACACTCAGAAACGCACGCTTTGAAGATTGGCCAAACATTTCTTTCAGAGTGGAGGAATTTTGTATAGAAGGACTCCTGATTTGGGATTGTTGCGATGTGTCGATGCCAAGGAGGCTTCTAGATTGCTCGAAGAAATACATGCCGGAACTTGCGGACCTCACATGAACAGCTTCGTTTTGGCAAAGAAGATATTAAGAGTAGGGTATTTCTCGATGACCACGGAGACGGACTGCATCAAATATATTCAAAAATGTCACCAATGCAATATACATGCTCACATGATACGAGTGCCGCCCAACGAACTCAATGCAAAGAGTTCACCATTCTGCTTGGTGCATGGATGTCATTGGACCAGTTGAACCCGCTGCTTCAGACGGACACAGGTTCATTTTTGTGGCTATAGACTACTTCATAAAATGGGTTGAAGCCGCTTCCTATAAGGCTTTGACTAAGAAAGTTATAGCAGATTTTGTCCGGGATCGCATCGTTTGCCAATTTGGAGTACATGAGTCAATCATTCCTGACAATGCCGCCAATCTCAACAATGATCTAATGAAAGACATGTGTGAAACATTCAAGATCAAGCACCAAAATTCCACAGCATACATACCACAAATGAATGGAGACGTAGAATCCTCCAATAAGAACATCAAGAAGATATTGAGAAAAATGGTGGACAACTACAAACATTGCCCCAAGAAGCTACCATTTGCTTTGCTTGGGTACCGAACCATAGTTCGTGCGTCTACTGGGGCAACCCTTATCTACTGGTCTATGGTACCGAAGCCGTTATTTCTGCCGAAGTGGAGATTCCTTCCTTGAGAATCATACAAGAGGCCGAGCTCAGTGATGCGAAATGGATACAGAGTCGGTATGAACAACTAGCTCTCATTGATGGCAAGAGGATGAATGTAGTGTGTCACGGCCAACTCTACCAGAATAAAATGTAAAGGGCTTTCAACAAAAAGGTTAGATCAAGGCAATGCACGCCGGGGTGTGCTGAAACGGATCTTCCCGCATCAAGATAAATCAAAAGGAAAATTCTCACCTAACTGGTAAGGCCCTTACATGGTTCAATGAGTACTGACAGGAGGAGTGCTTATACATGCAGAGATGGATGGAGAAATATGGCCAAAACCTATCAACGTAGACGCAATCAAGAGATATTAAGTTTAAGATGGATATTTTAAACAGGTTTGCATCAAAATCAATCATCCCTAGTTCAATCAGATCGGCCATGGTATCCCGACCACGCACCGTGACAACACAATCTCTATAAACCCGCGCGGCCATAATAGACTCGCCAATTAGGGTAGATACAGAGAATGACTCATGAAGCTGTTCCGGTTCTACCCCGAAGCTCGTAGAAACATAAGGAGTAACATAGGAAAAAGAAGATCCGGGATCAATAAGGGCATACACATCATGAGATTGAATGATCAATATACCTGTGACGACATCTGGGGAAGCCTCCACACTCTATCGACCACTCATAGCATAGAATCGGCTGGGTCCCCCCGAACTCTGTGCACCACCCCTAGCTGCACCACACCATGTGGGTGCTGGAGAGCCCCGAGCTGGAGGGGGTGGTGAAGATGTAGCAGCCGTAGGACTGGATGACTGGGTTGTGCCCCTGCCTGCACCTTGACGGGACGCACGACACTCCCTCTGAATATGACCTCTCTTTCTGCATCCGTAGCATACTGGCATGTCCAGGTAGCATACTCCCGAATGTATCCTCCCATACTTAGGGCATAGGGCCCTCTACTGCTGCTGGAAGCTCCCTCCTGATCGGCCCTGATGGTGGGACCCCCTTCTACCCTGACCGGGCCTAAAGCGAGTTCCTTGCTGTTGACCGTGCCCTGATGGCGGGGCACTAGCTGAAGACTGAGCATAAGACTAGGATGGCCCTGATGATCCTCCCCGAAAAGCTGATCTCCCACCTCCAAATGAGTCCCCAAGGTTGTGTGCTGATCGGGCCCTACTACTACTCTCTTGTTACATCCTGTGCTTTAATTTTCGAGCCTCTGTAGCTTGGGAAAATGCCACCATATTTCCATAGTTCATGTCATAATTTAGAGCAGTTATGGCAACCTCATTAATAACCAAAGGGCTAAGGCAAGGCCCTGCACAAATCGACGCATTCTTTCCTCCATAGTCAGCATCATGTGAACAACATACTTCGACAGGCGCACAAACTCCATGTGATACTCCCACACATTCTTACTACCATGTTTAAGGGTCTCAAACTCCACAGCACTGGCTGCCTTAATCTCGAAAGGCAAGAAATGGTCTATGAAGGTATCCGCGAACTCACTCTATCTGGGCTCCCCTCCTCACGGGAATCCTCCCACATTTCAAACCAGGAATATGCCACCCCTTTCAAACGATAGGAGGACAACTCTACTCCCTCCGTCTCAGTAGCACTTATAACTCGGAAGGTCTTATGTATCTCATCAATGAAATCCCGAGGGTCTACCCCGGGATCAGTACCTGTGAACACTGGAGGGTCTAACTGAAGGAACTTGTTTACCTTGGAACCGGAAGAATCTCCCTGCAAGCTAAAAGAGGTGGGTGCAACATTTGACCTTTGAGCCTGGGAAGCTACTAACTGAGTCAGCATATGAATAGCTCCTCTAAGATCCCCATCAGAAATACTGGGTCCTGGAGCTGGGGCTGGAAGTGGAACATGAATATCGACGGGATGGATTGCGGCACCCTCCGCGGGTGTAGGAACTAGGGTAGTCTGTTCTGGAGTAGACGAATCAGGCAATGTGATAGTAGGGGGATTACCCTCACACGCATTATCAAGTAAGGGATCAACAACCACTCCTGATGTGGCATTGGCTTCTTGGCCAATTCTCGCTCTCTTCTTAGGTGCCATTTACTGAAAGTTAGAACAATGCACGAGTTAGGGGAAAACAAACTCACGTTCCGCTCTATCGCACGATATAGAACAAAAATGAAGGGTTTCATTCTTAAATGTCCAATTAGCCCCCTAATTATAGATGTGATCGACAACACACCGATAAGAAGGGCTCTACTAGACACGGCTCCGAGATATCCTAGGACACTTTAAAACCTTAGGCTCTGATACCAAGTTTTGTCACGCCCTAACCTCGGGGAGCACGACCGGCGCTCAACCGAGTGAACCCGGTCGAGCAAGCCTATTAAACTTTTCTTACCCAACTCATTCATAATCCAGAAAGGGATCGCATCACCATTTGTAAAACATGGGAGAGATCAGTTATATAAATATATGAACGTTGCTAGTTCATTTTTCCTTATACATTATGCCATAGTTGAGTTTCAAAAATACAACTCAATCCAATGACCACCCCAACATACATACATGACCCACATAAATGCCTACGGAGCCTCTAAGAGTACAAAAGAGCAACATGACAATGCCGACAACAAGGCCCCGACTATACCTCAAAATATGAAAACTTATACAAAAGAAGGAGTACATGACCCCTGGGAGAAATAGGGCTCACCAAGACTGCTGTGATGAGAGAATGAGAGCACCACTATCTGTGATCGGCACTATCTGCGATGGAACTACCTACATCCATTCAAAGATATAGCGCCCCCGGCAAAAGGGACATTAGTACTATCGAATAATACTAGTATGTAAGGCAAACACCAATCTTAGTTGAATGAACAGTGAAACAAGGTGAAGGCATTCATAATAATCAATAAGTACTTCATAAGAATACAAAGAAACACCAAGTAAGGATCACATAGTTTCCAATTCAATCTTTCCATCTTTTTATATTAATAATCTTGAGTGCCAAGGACACAACTCACAATGCCACCGTGTTTTACACGGAGTCCGGTCTCGGCCCGACCGGCTAAGCCATCTCAAGTGAGACATATCCATTCCCACCATGTAAATCATTAATTCCAACACAAATGCCACCATGTGTACAACATGGCGTCCGTTCTCGGCCCAATTGGCTAAGACATCTCACTTGAGACATAACCTCTTTTAGTTGTTCACTCAATTCACATTTCTTTCCTATCTTTCGTTACATGGCATAAACAGCCTCATTTATTAAGTAGTTCTTGGCACTTGGAAACATTTTACAATTCGAGTCCGTCCTTTTTTATCCGTTCAAATAACATCATCACATAAGGCATTACACATATAAGGGAAGGAACTTGGAAAATCATAATAACGTTTTCAAGTAGCATGATGACATGGTAAACATCTAAAACAATTAGGGAACATGAATCTTCCAACCCAACACACTAAGGCAAACAATTCTAGTATGATCAAGTCGGAACTTACACCAATTATTCGAACACCAAGAGTTCGATTCTAGGAAGAAAAGAGTTAGCCATGCATACCTCAATTTCGCTTCTTTAGACTCTACAATTATCCGGAGCCCTTAGCAACCTCAATCTATTTTAGCAATATATAAATTGAACCCGGAATTAGAAAAACATTCATGGTTCTAACTCACTTTTTCCCCACACTCTTTATCACACATGCATGCGAGATAAATCACCCTCATACCCATGAAGTATCACCCTAGTACCCCATTATAGCTATGTTGAAATTAAGAGCTGGGGTGATGAAGTCTTACCTTTGAGGATAAAGAATTTGGTGCTCCTTCTAGAACCCTATCTCTCTCACTCTAGAAATATCAAAAATGAGCTTCAAAATAGACTAAATGGGTGTTTTAACGAAATGGGGGTCGGTTTTTAAATTAAGAAAAATGGTGCCCCGACACAGGTCTGCGGTCGCATATGCGACCACATAATAGCTATGCGGTCCACAAAGTAACCGCAGAAATGGCCCTCAGGGGCCTAAACTTTCAGCTCAAGTATGCGGTCTGCATACTTGTTCTGCGGTTGCATAATGCGCCGCAGAACTCCCTCCGCAGAAACCCAAGAGGAATTATGCGACCGATATGTGGTCTGTATATCGATTATGCGGTCGCATATTGATTATGCGGTCGTATAATCGACCGCAAATCTGACCTCAAATTGGCCAAACCTACTGCTTCACTCTACAGCCATTATGTGGTCCGCAGAGTGATTATGCGGCCGTATAATGGGCCGCAGAAATGCGTTCTTCTGCGAAACATTTTCCTCTCAGTCCGTAGGGTACTGTTCAATCCAAAAAGGTCTGAACCGTAATGCAGGAATCTATCTTGGTACCACGAAACCCCGAGTTTTTGGTTAAAAATATTTACGGGTCCTTACACCATGTCATGGCCTGCGAATCCCTTATCATACACTTCATGGCCCAGGACGTCATGGTCCAAGGACATCATTCTCCTCGTCCAAAACAACTCTCATGGTCCGAAGGGAATTTGCATCATGTTTAAATAACCCATATTTATTCGCGTGCATCGTGGTTTAAGTTTTCCAGGTAACTCGGGATGTAGCCGTTCTACAAATAGGAGCAATTCTCGCTCCGGTTTCCGTTCACAACGTTCACATCCCTTGATGATCTCAAACGCAACTGATGATCAGCAATTGATTACTCCTAATCCCGTAACAGCTCAAATATTTGCCTTATACATCCGTAATTTTCAAATTCGCATTCATATCTCCACCTAAAAGTATCTGTTACTAACGACACTATCATATCCAAAAAATCCTTTTTCGAAACACACGACCACTCTTATAACAACTTCATCGATTTCGTTCCTCGTTGGATTCAGAACTACACACGGCCTGATTCCCGTAACACCAGGGATATGTAGGCAACTTAAGAACCAGGGTCTGGTCCCCATTCTTTCAGAAAGCATCATCCCCACTCATTTCGGACAAAATTGGTCATCATTTTCTTTACCCAATAACTCTTTCATCATTTCCGGGTAAAGAGGAAAAGCTGTTGATAATCAATTTTGCCCTCATATTTTTATAAATGTCCTATATACATTCAAAATATCATTCATGCATCATCACCAATATACAAGAGTCATATAAGTACTTTCTGCAATTTTTCATATATTTTAAGGCTTTAAAATTGATTTTCTTGTATTTAAATAATTCAAATATTTATTTAATTATCCTTTCAAATTATTTTGTGATGACCTAGTCATCCAATATATATTATTTACACTCAGATACCTATTTTATAACATTCTTACTTTATTTCATATAATTACATCTGTATCTTTGAGCTATTTACGCAATTTTGCAATAATAGCCTATATTTTATACATAATTACATTATTTACACCAAAATAGCATTTTATATATATTTTTTATAATGTTAAGCTATTATTTTCAATCATTTTACTGCATAAGTAATATTTTATTATTTATTAATTACTTTTGTATAAATTATATTTAGCAATTTTCCTGTATTTAAATTTTGGTCCAATGTTTGGGATAATTTTAGGACCCAAAACCTTGACCCAATACCTCTTTAACCCAGTATCAGTAGCCCATTACCATCTACCTATCTCCTGACCCGCCCTGTCTCCTTTAAATCTTGGCCGTTGATCTAAGATGATCAACGGCCCACAACAGCCCCACCATTTTAAATTACCCATCCCCAAACCCTAGCCCTCACTTATCTCTCCATAGCCGCCCTCACCTGCTCTCTTTTCCCTCAGAGACCAAACCCTAACCAACCCAAAGGACCCCCCCCCCCTATCGCTTCCTCATAAACATTCAAACGCGGATCCTACTTACCCTTTCTGCCATTATCATTCACTTATGGTAACTTTCGTTACCTTTATACTTATGGCAAGTTTGATTCTCACAAATTTGGCTTCGATTCTATGGTTCTGGGTGCGATTTTGGTTCTATACACTCAGAAAGAGTAAATTTCTTCTTGATTATGGCACATCTCCGTTGATTGCATCATGATTAGGGCTTATGAATGATTTGCCCTGAGTCCGATTCCAAATAAGGTTTGAATTCAGATTTTCCCTTTACTGGTTCTATTATTGATTGCATGTGATATTTTCTTTCCATATTTGTGCTTGATTGACTGTTTTTCATGTTTGTTCATTCAGTTTCTACTACTATATAAACCCCCTTCCATGTTCCCTTTCTAGGTCTCAACGATTCATTACTTAACGGTTGTTACCACTACTGTGATTCTTCTATACTTTCTGCACTCTTGGCTCTTGGCCGACTGAAATCCAAGATCACCGAATTTTGATTAACAGACCTTCTCAGTGCGGGCACTGCTCGGGGTTCATCTGAAACACTTAGGAACTCTTACGCAATGAGTTTTGGGTTCTGCTGCTCTTTCTGCTGTCAACGATTGAATTATTTTTGGAATTATTCTTCTTATTTACTCGTTTGTTAATTCACAACTGGTAAGTGTCTTTGACTCTGTCAATTTCATTCCTTCTCATTGTGTTTATGTTTTGTACATCCATGTCACTTAAACTTTGTGAATTTATATGCTATTGTGTTACCCTTGTCATTTTTTGACTCAGAACCTTTCCAGCATCTGAATGTGTACAACTTTTGACTCTGATGTATGCCTACTGTATGTGTTCATCATGAATCATTATCACTACCTTAAGCATGTCCAGCCTCGTGTGTGTTGTGTGTTTGAATGTTTATACCTGCCACTCATCCTGAGTTTATCTCCCTACCTTATTTTGTATCTTTGTGATAAATTAACTCATGTATTCTAATTCATGTTGCATCATTCATGTGTACTTAATACCCTACTAGATTTAGTTCTTAGCCATGTTGTTAGCTAAAAGTATTGCCCTACTAATTGTGAACTTTAAGGTGTGTTCCATGCGTGTCTTAATCCTATGCTGTCTAGTACTACCTATGGTTTACAAGGTGAAAGTGCAACATCCAGCTTTTCTCTTATGTGTAATCTGATAGTCTAGTTTTGATGTATCCTTGCCTACTAAGTTCTGGTGTTGCTTAAGCCTTTTGTTCTATGACTGGTACTTAGCATGTTCAAATTAAGGTTTGTTTGTAGACCATGTCCACCAACTTGTTTGGTTATACTATTTTCATTAGTTTCTCATGTTAGGCATCCTTATGTGAGGACTATACTTTGTTGGCTTTCTGTCCATGATTTTATTAGACTCTCATGTTTGAAATCTCATAACTAAGTTCTGTATGCTAATTCTGGACCATGTTTGCTTTGAAACTCTACTTGAAGTAGTATGTTATCTCATGTTGGTCAATCCTATCACCTTAACTTTGTTCTCAAAGAATGCAAGCATGAACCTGCCTTATATATGCCCTGTGAACTTGTCAATATGCTTTAGTGAAAACTGTTATTAGATACAGCTTTGAGAATTCAGTGTGTAGACTTCAAAAGGTTGTTTAATTAATCCAATGTGAAGTATGTTACTTGTATGGTTAAGTTTGGCATCCAGCTGGATAAGTAAGTCATCCATTTCTGCCTAGTTTTGATCTATGTGTGTTGTTGGAGTTGTACCTTGTAACTGACACACATTGATGCCTTGGGTGTGCCTGGGATTTGAGTCTGTTGTTTTTGCAAAGAGTGGGGTTGCTGAAGACCCAGAAGTGTCACTGGTTATTTTCTTTGGGCATGTAACTGCTTATTGGGACTGTATTTATTTTAGCTTGTAATTTGGTGATATTTGAAGCATGTATTCTTCCACTTAGGCCTGTAATAACTTGTAATAAACAACAGCTGGGGATTAGTGAAAGATGGGGGTCTGGGATACTTTATCTTCGCATAAATGGATAGAAAGCATGACCTAGGGTTAATAAAATTCCTTAACTTGCAAACGTTAGTAATTATGCCTATAAGGTCTGAAATTTGATTTGGTGCGTTTAGATATCATGCCTATAAGAACTCAATGCAATGACTGGAAATGCATGTTTTACCGTACTTCTTTCAACCACTTGACTCATCTAGATACCATGTCTATAGGATCTCGGATTGATTAATTAAAAACTGATATTGTTGTTGTTCTCTTTTTATTACATAGTTCGTCTAAATATCATGCCTATAGGGACAAAATGAGTAATTCCGTATTTTCAATGGCCTCACTGCCCAGACGCAAATCGTGTAGAGATCATGTCTATAGGGTGCTGACACTCCCATAGAAATCATGCATATAGGATCTTTAATAGAATCATATGTTAAAATCAACCTCTTTGTCAAGACGATCTACTTAGAAATACTGCCTATAGGATTTGCAAACTTTGGAATCGTTCAATCGCATACAAATTATGCATATAGGTATTGAACAATTTAATATACCTTAACTCCAATCCTGCCTATATATTGTTGCCTACCTAATAATTGAACGTCGTTAGCATAAGTTCATAACTGCCTGTGTGCATCTGCATCTATATGAAAAGGCAAAATTGAGCCCTTATGTGTTGATTATGTGTAGTCCTATATGTTTTGAATATGAGCTAGTTTTATCACTTTTCAGCATCCTATGTAGAGTCTAGAACCACCTAATAGTAGGTCCAAATCCTCCTGGACTATAAGCATGGGACGAGTAGTGCACGCATAGGACACGACTTAGAATTGAACTAGAGCGCCTTTAAGAAAACAAATTTAACATAGTAATCGGGTAGCAGGAGATGATAGTCTGTGCCCGCTGAATAATATGAGCAACCTTACCTTAAAGGAGTTGCGAAGTATTATTTATGTTTTACGGGGTGATCCTTTAGGATAAAAAACTTAGGACACCCCCCATTTTTAGATGTCTGTTGTTCGCACTTAGTCATCAAATATAGAATAGGTGTACCTTTTAACCTCTAAAGACTTGTATTGATATATTCTAATTATTGCCCAATTTTCTTTACACGTGTTAAAAATAAAACCTTTGAATTCCATGTCTTCCTTCACTTATATGATCTCTTAGAATAATTGTAATCTGATAATCCGCATAGTGTAAACTTTTGTCGGGACTCACAGTTGTGGATCTCGAAGAGTTCCTAACTCCTTCTCTTTGAGGTAACTAGATCCCTTGACAAATCTTTGGGGGAACGGACTAGTCAAATCAGAGTTATTTACAAATAGGTTCCCTAACGCACCTTTAAAATCATTAGGTGGCAGCTCTTCTCTTGTAATACCCATTTAAAAGAGTTGTCACGTGTCGCAACCCGCTTTCGTGAGAAAATGGGGTGCGACACCTGTGACTCAGGCTAGTAGTCTCCTCAATACTTATTGCCTTTTTAAACTGTTGAAGTGTCATGTCATTAATTTATTCCCGCCTCTCACCTAATGTTTGAAGTACAAAATATTAAACCTTTTCTAAACTGATCTGTTGCCCCAAAAAATCATTTCCTTCCCTCACGCCCAACCAAAATCGATTATTTTCTTCAAAACCAAAATCAACATTGTCTCAAAAAGAATCCTTCTCTCCAAATATGCCAGAAGTGAACCCAACTTTGTCATCTTCCAAAATCCTACCTCCATCTGAATCAAAACTCCAAGAAGTTTTTGGTAGATTTTGATGGGACTTTAATTGAAAGGGAATAGGGTAGATCTAATATTCTAGAGAGTGAGGCTGAAATTATTGCTGGGTTTGTGAAAGCATTTGAAGGATGAAAGAATTAGTGAATATGATAGAAAAGAGGGAACTGAATGAGGGGCCTGGTCCCTCAAGTCCCTCTCAAACGTTAATTCTGATGTTGATCTTTTCCTCTTGAGCTCTGTGTTTAAACGAACCTCCGATCCAGTAAAAACGATTAATGAAAAGTAGGTTGATTGATGATGAAGTGGCGTGACCTGCTGATGTGGTGAATATGGAAGAGAGAATGAAGCCAAAAAAACTTCACGTGTGAGAAAGAATTCAAAAAAGATCAAAATGGAGAAAAGAAAGTCGGCTGTGAAAAATGCTAAAAATGATAAGGGTGAACAGATTGAGAAGAAGAAGAAGGAGACATGGTCGCTCAGGAAAAGAAAGGGTAGTGTGAGTGAGGAACCTGGTTCCTTACAAAAGCAAAAGGTTGAGTTATCCGGTTTGGAGAGGTAGAAGACTCTGAAGACTTAAAAAGTGTTGTTAGGCAGAGTGTTGACTCTAATATTGCTTAAAATGGAGGAACTTCTTGACAGTGTTGAGTTCTAAAAATAGAATCACCTCTTTATTCCTCCAAGTCCCAACGTTTATGAAGAAGAAGTAAAAACTAGGATTGAGTTTGCTCTTGATAAGGAAAATCTTGGGGAGAGTCTTAGTGATCTGATTGATGGTTCAGCCTGCTCAGATAGGTAGAGAACCAAGTCCCCATAGACCCTTGGCAGAATACAATGTTAAGTTGAAGGGTAAGAATGAAAGATTGAGGAAATAGGTGGAGGACCTGAGAGAGCAGATGATCATTGATCATAGTATTGTGAATGAACAAATGGACAAGCTCATCAAGGCCTTAGATCCTTAATTTGATTCATGTCCAATGATCCATATTTTTTCCCTTCCAATTTCCTCAAATTCCTATCTTCTTTTACCCCATGTGTTTGATGACATCGGTACTTTAGTTATTTAAATTGTCATATTCTGTATTGATTGGAACTGCTGTGTTTTTGTTATAATTACTCTACAATAGGAAATCGCTCTATTTTATGCAATGATATTCATATGTTGTTCTTCTTATTGTTTATGTTGTGTTGCCCAAGTGGTATGAGTTAATGTTGCTGAACTTCTTTTTTGGTTGTGCCTCTTCTGTTATTATTTTCAATGATGCCAAAAGGGGGAAGCTACATAGGTGTCAGCAGGGGGGAAGAACATAATTGAATTGATATGTTGTGTTATGCATGACAGATAGGTATGCTTCGCAGGGGGAACATTGATGTTAACTTGTTGCTTATAGGTCTGATCTGTATAGGAAACTTGTAAGGAATCTAGTTCTCAGGGGGGATATCAATTTTGGGTTTGTCATCATCAAAAAGATGGAAGTTGATAAGTTATGCTATTTCGTGTTATGATGATTTGCCAAATGTTCTCAAGGAACCAGATAGGGATCAAATGTGATCAGTTCCCTTGGTCGTCGTATAGCAAACTCTACAGTTGCAAAAGCTACTGCACTGTACCGACTGGCAGAACATATGTTACTTGAAAATTAAAAGAGAGAAAATATGTTCTCAGAGGGAATATGGTTGATTCGTAGGGGGAACAATGTGGAGTTCTGGTTCTCAAGGGGAATATCAATTCTAAGTTTGTCACCATCAAAAATGGAAAAATTGATAAGTTATGCGTTTTTTTGTTTTGATGATTTGACAAACTTCATGAGAGCACCAGATAAGGAACTTGATACAATTAGTTCTCTTGCGTTCAGAGTAACTAGTCAGATGTTTGGTTCAGTTCTCAATGAAATCAGATAAAGGAACAACAGAGGGAACAAATAGGGATCAGTTCCCCTGGTCGTCGTGCAGTCAATTCTACAGTTATAAAAGTTGTTGCATTGTACTTTCTGGCAGTAGTACAGCAGCACAGTTGTAGCTTGCTAAGGCCAAAGTAAAGGACACTTTATTGCATCATCTCTGATGACCTCACACACATATATTATCATCATGAGGCAAGGGATTTCATTTCCCCAACACTTGGAAATCAAAAAATCATATTCTCTAAAATGCAAGCCACCACCTCTCTCAAGAACAAAGTTGCTGCAACCTCAAGGACCCGATCCAAAGATTGAAAATATTTTAAGTCCTTAGGTTTGTTGAGTCTTTGTTATTTTGTTCTTCATTTGTAATCCTACGCTACTTTCAAGAAGTGTCTTTTTAAGACATATTTAAACCACTATTTGGTTTAGTTTCTTGACTAGAGTTGGTCAAGGTTTATTGTTTTATAATAGATTTATTACAAAGGGCTTACAATAGAGTTATTGTAAGGAGTGAGGGATTAAGATTTTGATTCCTAGATAGCAATAGGTTGTAACCTGAAGTTTGCTCGGTTTAGTGGAGTTGAAATCCTACTAGGGTAGGTCGTGGTTTTTAATCCCTTGAACAAGGTATTTTCCAAGTAAATATCACGTGTTCTTTATTTATTACCAATTTACTGTGGGGACAGATAGAGAACCTGGTTCCCTATACTAGAGTTGGTCAAGGTTTCTTGCTTTGTAATAGATTTATTGCAAAGGGCTTTCAATAGAGTTATTGTAAGGAGTGAGGGATTAAGATTTTGATTCCTAGATAGCAATAGGTTGTAACCTGAAGTTTGCTCGGTTTAGTGGAATTGAAATCCTACTAGGGTAGGTCGTGGTTTTTAATCACTTGAGCAAGGTGTTTTCCAAGTAAATATCACGTGTTCTTCATTTACTACCAATCTACTGTGGGAACAGATAGAGAACCTGGTTCCCTATACTAGAGTTGGTCAAGGTTTCTTGCTTTGTAATAGATTTATTGCAAAGGGCTTTCAATAGAGTTATTGTAAGGAGTGAGGGATTAAGATTTTGATTCCTAGATAGCAATAGGTTGTAACCTGAAGTTTGCTCGGTTTAGTGGAATTGAAATCCTACTAGGGTAGGTCGTGGTTTTTAATCACTTGAGCAAGGTGTTTTCCAAGTAAATATCACGTGTTCTTCATTTACTACCAATTTACTGTGGGAACAGATAGAGAACCTGGTTCCCTATACTGTTTGGTTTTACAGTTTATTGCTTACCGTGGGAACTGATAGAGAACCTTGTTCTCTATACAGTTTTGTGGACTCTTAGTTTCTATGTCATCCCAAATACATGGCACGTATTGTATTCTTTGACCTAACAGACTTTACATATTTATTCCATATGATATGTCATTGAGCCAAAAAATATGCATATCATATGAACTTGTATTCTATCTTATATAGCACTTAAACTTTCCTTCTCTCTTTCTGATGTGAGATTGGACCCTCATCAGCTTGCTCTCTATTAGTGGAGTCATATACACCCCTCTCACGGACTTGCCTTCATCACTGACCCTCCATCAGGGACATTACATGAAGCCGACGTTTTAGCTTTCAGTGTGTTTGATAAGTTATAGTGGTGAGCCTTCCACTACTGTGGGGAAGCCCTAATAGCCTGAGGTTGATCTAGAATTTGAAGTTTATGGGTTCCTTCAGCGATCTCAAGTAAATATACAGTAAGTAATTAGGTTCACAATAAAATAATTATGGATATGTAGTGGATTGTTTAATACATATGTAAGGTATGTGCAAAAGTTACCGAGTTCACGAGAATACACACCTACTAAGCTAGATCCGCCCCTGATAATGGCCTTATGTTTTATTTGTGGATAGTGACTTGTTAAGTGTATTTACCCTTAAAATGAGTAATAATTAAATTTGTTTGCAGTTTAAAGGATACGTGATTTAATTTAATATGAATGATCTAGGAACATCAAATAATTAAATTAAATAGAGATAAAATGATCAAACCAAATGCCATGGAATAATAAAGCCTGGCTTTGAATTGAATGTTGTAACTGCTCTGATCGAGCCCTCGATACAGGCTCAGTTGTAATTAAAGAAAAGAGTAACTGAAGAACACTATGAACAACAGCTAGAAGAAAAAGATGAACTGTATTGTTTTGATATGCATGCCAACAGCGGTTTAAAATGAAAAACTTCTTCCCTTTATATAGTAGGGGAGTTTCAATCCTAGTACAAGTCTAAATAACGTAAAAATCTTCTCTTTTCGGTAAATGTTGAACTACAATTGATATCGGGCGGGATTTGCATCGTAATACCCGGTTGAGGGAGGATATTATGGCTCCCCGCTTATCGTTCTTAACCATTCCTCTTTTTTCCTAGCCTTGAACCTTCACCCTACCCGTACCCGATGTTCAACCATGTCTGATCCTGCATGCATAGTTCATCCTCCCTGGGCTCAGAATTGAGGAACCCTTCGGCTTTACTCGAGGTTGCGCTAGATCATGCTTCTTTCTCGTCTCTTTACCGGGAAATCAGAGATAACATTATCCCTGATTTTACTCGTACACAGATAGTCCCCTCACTTTTCGTAGAGAAGATTTATCAAAGCAACGAGAAGTGATTAATTGACCTCGACTCCTTTCTTCGTACACTACAATCGGGTCAATGAGTCAGTGAAATATCCCATCAGTCGTGTTGTTCTGACTTCAGACACGTGTCAGTCACCGGTTGACCGTCCTCGAATGTGAAATGTTACATTAATTACCTCTCCCCTATAAGAGCTTGAGTTCTTTTTTTCACTTTTTTCCTTTCCGATTTCAAAACTTCTTAATTTACCCTTGAACATTTTACATGCTCCTAATCCCTTCAAATCTTCATACATTGTTCTTCACATCTTCATATCTTCATATTCCCATATTCAAATCTTCACACTTTGTCCTTGAACCTTTAAGTTTGACCTTCAAACCTTCATACCCGTCTTCATACATTCATATTCCCATAATTCGATGATGAAAACTTCGAAATTTGTCCCCCAATATATCGCCCCTTCAACCTCTAACCCAGCCACAGATGTCGAGGTGGTCGTACTTGAAGTGGCTCCGAAACCTCCTCTAAAGAATTTCATCCCCGGAGGCTGATCTATAGAAAATGACTTTAAGGTCGAAAATTCCTCCAAGCAAGGGGATCGAGGCTATGAGTAGTGGAGGTACATATGCTCCATCACCGACGACATGCTCCTGACGGTTCAGGAGGACTGCAAGTGGGAGGGCAAGGAAGTGTTCGTCCATGGACATGATGAGGTCATCACCACACATGTTTATACATACCCCTTAAGGCTTGGCTCGGTGGATACAATAGTCCTCACGTTTTGCAAAATATACGAGGTCTACCTCGGGCAGATTCACCCATCCTTTTGGAGGATTGTAATCCTCCTCCGTCACTTCGTCAATAACACGGAGGAACCTTGATTTACCATCGACCATAAGCTTCATTTTTACAGTCCCCGAATCTTCCGACAGGGATTAATCAAGCTCGTCTTTCGGGCAAAGAAAGCTTCATTCTCGTCCATTGATGAAGACAGGGATTGAGGCTGGCATGGGAGATTCGTTCGGGTGAAAACCGAGGATCTCATTCTCCGCGAGTTCCTACCGTTCCCTGAAAAATGGAAACTAACACGTAAGTTCCTCCCATATTGAGTACTTAGAATACTTTTTGAGTTTTGTTCCTCTTTCTCATCACCTGGTTCTACCATTGTGCAACGGTTTCCCGAGTCTCCAACGTAGTTCCCCGCTTCAAAGAGTGGGTCGAGGGGATTTGCAAAGAGTTATTGTACTTCTAGCCTGAATGGTGAAAACTCTCAAAGGGCAAGTGGGGGGCCCGTTCCCATAGTGAGTGTTCTCCCCCCGATTGATTTTCCTTTTTCTATTCAACTATCATCTTTACTAAGTCCCTTTCTTCCTTCCAAAGGTTTGTCATAGACCACTGAGCTTCGGACAGTGGATAAGGTTGAGGCTTCATCCTCGCCTACTAAACCCTCTGCTTTGGGACAGCCTGTCGTCGAGGCCATTGTGAAGAAGAAAGAGAAAAATAGAAAAAAGAGGGTTCTTCCAATTCCCCGGACGCCGAGGCCAAGAAGAAGAGGGTCACGGTCAGGGTCCGAAAGAGCAACAAGAAGAGTACACGGGCTAGGTTACCGGACCCCGAATCCCATTACCGGCTTAGGGAGTACCATGAAGATGACGACTTGGAGTTCGTCACCCATGGGCTGTCCATTGATGCAGAAGAGTGAGAAACATCAGAGGTAGGTGATCGGGAGGCCGGACCCTCTTTGGTTTGGGAGCTCAAAGGAAATCCAGTGGCTACGGCCTCTCGAGAAGCTACTCCCACTCCGAGATAAGCCACTAGTATCATTGACATTCTAGAGTCGTCGTCTCACAAGGAGTCACTATTTGACAAAACTTAGGCCATCAAAGAAAATCCAACCGAGACATCCCGGGCCGCAGACAAGGCCCTCAACCTGTTCTTCGAAGGCATGGACATCGGTGCGTTGGAGGACAACTCCAGGTTTGGTCACCTGGATATCCCGAAAAAGGATGTGCTGCCGAAGTTTGGTGGTCTGAGCTCGATCCCAAAGCTGGTGAAGCAGTTCCCCGCCCCGAGCTTGGATCCTGACCGAAAACGAACAGTCATGTTTACGATCCCGGCGGATACCCGGGTGCTATCCGGACCGGTTGGAGTTTCCAGCTACCTTCGCTGCTTAGTGACCGAAGACGATCAAGGGAAGATGAATGAGGTGGATGCACCGAGCCTTTTCAATGAGGCCCAACAGGCACTGAACAGGATATGCTTTTCTTTCTTTGCATCCCTTGAAGGGTTCATTTAACCTTAGCATATTTTTATGATCTCATCATTTTGTTTCTCAGGACTTGGTGCTTCATCACGAGAGCTTTCATCGGTTTCGGATGGAGGTGAGCCATCTCGAATTCGAGCTCAAAGAATAGGCCCGACAGAAGGACATGTACAAAGCTCTTAGCGAGCAAAGAGATGAGGCCCTCAAGGACCTCCCCATCCTCCAAGACGAGCTGGAAAAAGCTCAAAAGGAGGCCTCGTGAGTGAAATAGGAGTATGCTTTTCTGGTCGAAAAGGTAAGGGAATTGGAGATTAATAACGAGAGGCTAACCACACCTGATAATGCCGCAACCTCGTAGGTCCAAGAGGAGATAGACCTGATCGACCAGCTCTGGGCCGAGATGAATGAGGTCAAAGCCTCGGCCAAGGCGTTGAGGAGCAAGATGGATCTTCTGGCCTCAGAAAAGGAGACTACTAAAGAGGACGTAGCATCGCCCAAGGACCAGTACAGGGTGATGAAGGTTAAAACCAACAAGTGGTCTCGGCTGAATGATGAGCTCCGAGCAGAACTGGACATGGAAAGTCTCGGAACGGGATGCCCTCGGCCAGGAGTACACCGCGTTGAAGTCCAAGATGGAGGTAGCTTCGAACGATCCCTCCAAGGTCCAAGATATGCTAGCCCAATACAAGAATGTCGTGGAGATAGCCGAGTACATTTAATAAAAAAGGTCGAGTATATAAAGTGGCTATCCTAAAGGGAGACCCTCGAGGAGATTCACGCCCGGGGGTTCGATCTATCGATCGAGATCGAAGAGGCAAAGAGGCTTGAGGCCGAGGTCAAGGATATATACGAGCCTAATGGTTCAGGCAGTGAATCAGGCTCTAGTCTAGGCAGAAATACCTTAGTTTATTTTTGTACATTTGTTTATATTTTATTCTGGGGCCAATATACAGTGCCTTTGTAAATACTTTAGACATATATAAAAAAAACTCCCTTCAGCTATACTGTGTCCTTTACTTTTCAGCATCCGCTTACAACCCTTTGTTTGAAATATGTCATTAATGCCTTAGCATATAATTGGACATAATTTAGAGTGTTCGTTTCCCTAGAGCCCGAATGAGGCCTAGATTAAGCAATAATTCTGAGTTGCTTTGGCTTCGAATTATCTGATAAAAAATAAAGTCTTAAAAATACTTGAATGTTTCAGCTGGACACGATGATGTTTTGCTGAATGTGGCTTTATTTTATAGCTGGGTAGTATTTTTTCATAGGTTTTAACCATGTGTAAGGACCTTACTTTCTACGTATGGACTTGGGCATCTCCGAGCCGTTTCAAGTTGGTTGTAGCCTTTCATGATCGGACCCTACCTAATAGGCTTGGTGCCTCCAGGATTCGATAGCCCGAGTTGTCCGATCTTATTATCGAACAGTAGTCCCCGACTCGGGGAGGCCTGTGGACTCTAGAGTTTTGAACCCATTAAGAACTTAACGATAATATCGTTGGTGTAAATGTGAAGTGATGAAATATAGAGGGAAAATTTCTCTTATTACTTTGCATGTAAGTACATTATTGAAGGCACAAAAGCTTTTTGCCATGGCAAGAATGAGTTACACGGGCACAGTTCATTTGATCGTTTGAACCCTACAGTTACTTCTAATATTCAATTCTTGGATTTTAACATCAAATAAAAAAATGCCTTCTAAGGATCCTGACTTACGGCGTAATGGCTCCCCCAGTATTCGAGACTGAGCTCATGAGGGCTCGAATACTATTGATCTAGTACGGGTGATCAGCAATCCCAGCCTCAGACTGGTCTTCAAAACTAGGGTAGCACGTTTTAATGTTTCCTCGTTAAAAATCTTGCCGTAAGACCCACTTCGGGAAAAACTGGTCAAAGGGAAAATAAAGTGCAACACGTGCTTTCACACCTAATCGTTAGATTTAACTTCGATCGAATACCTGCATGGGTTAGTCCAAAGCATAACAAACATCAAAGGAAATTGTGTCCGTACCTTAGCAGTAGTACCGCTTGAAGTGTGCCACATTCTAGTTGTTCGGTAGCTATACATTGTTCCCTGCCTCGAGCTTATATGAGCCGTTCCCGGTTATATCAGAAACTATGTATGGTCCTTCCCAATTCGAGCCTAGTTTACCATCGTTTGGGTTCTTGGTATGTAGCGTAAGTTTCAATAATACCAAGTCCCCGACTTGGAAATGTCGAAGGTTAGCCCTTCAGTTGTAGTATCTCCCCATTCGCTGCTTTTGGGCCGCTAACCAGACCAGGGCGCCTTCTCACCTTTCATCCGATAAGTCCAACCTCGTGGTCATGGCCTCATTATTTGACGTCTCAGTAGTGTATTGAAACCTTAAACTCGGTTCTCCTACTTTGACTGGGATCACAGCTTCTGCGCCGTAATCTAAAATGAACGGGGTTGCACCAGTTCTTGACTTCAAAATCGTTCGGTCAATCTCTTCTTCAAGTTTTGGAGTATAGTTTTGTTTATTGATTCTGCTTGACCGTTCTCACTAGGGTGGTAGGGTGTTTACAAGATCTTTTTAATTTTGTGGTCTTCGATAAACTTACTTACCTTATCGCCGATGAACTACTTCCCGTTTTCACAAGCGATCTTATATGGTATCCCAAATCGGCATATTATATGATCCCAGATGAAGTTGATAACCTCTTTCTCCCGAACCTTCTCGAACGTATGCGCTTCGACCCACTTTGAGAAGTAATCGGTCATGAGAAATATGTATTGGGCTTTACCGGGTGCCCATGGCAAGGAACCGACGATGTCCATCCCCCATTTCATAAACGGCAATGATGATAGGACTGGGCGACGCATTTCCCCCAATTGATAAATAATCGGGGCATGCTTCTGGCATTCGTTACATTTTCAAACGAAGTCTTTCGCATCGTTCTCTGTCTCGTTCCAATAATAACCAGCTCTGATCAGTTTCCGAACCTAGGATTCCGATCCTGAATGGTTTCCACAAGTACCCTCGTGTACTTCCCTCGTTGCATAGTCGGTCTCCCCCGGACTGAAGCACCTAGCTAGTGGCCCAAAAAACGATCTTCTGTATAATTTTACCTCGACTAAATTGAACCTGGTATCTTCAATACGTAAGTCCCTTGATTCCTTGGGATCCGAAAACAATTTCCCTTTTTGAAGGTAGTCTATGTACTTATTTCTCAAGTCCCAAGTCAAGCTTGTTGAGCTCACCTCGACATTTCCTTCTTCTACCACTGAGTTCATCAATTGAACTACTGCTCCGGAGTTGAATTCGTCGGAGTCGACTGACGACCCTAAATTGGCCAATGCATCGACCTCGTTATTTTGATATCGCGGTACGTGTTATAGAGTCTATTCTTTGAATTGGTGTAATGTCACCTGCAACTTATCCAAGAATCTCTGTATCCGTTCCTCTTTTACTTCAAACGTCTTGTTGACTTTGTTGATGATGAGGAGAGAGTCATATTTGGCCTTGATTCCGCCAGGCTCTTAGCTAGTTCTAAACCTACAATCACAGCCTCATATTTGGCTTCGTTGTTAATCAATTTTACAGTTCTAATAGACTGCCTTATTACGTTACCTGTAGGTGGTTTTAATATGATGCCCAGCCCGGACTCCTTCGCGTTGGAGGCACCGTCCGTGAATAGGATCCAGATACCCAAGTTAGTTCCCGAGGTGAGCAGTAATTCCTTCTCAACCTCTGGATCAATGCCGGCGTAAAGTCGGCCACGGAGTCTGCTAAAATCTGAGATTTTATAGCGGTCAGGGGTTTGTACTCGATATCGTACCCGCTAATCTCTACGGCCCATTTGGCCATCCTGCCCAAGAGCTCGGGTTTGTGCATAACATTCCTCAGTGGGTAAGACATCACGAACTGAAAGTACGGTTTGAATTTCCTAGATGCACTCAATAAAGCGAGCGCTAATTTTTCTAAGTGTGGATACCGTGCTTCGGCATCGCCTAGGGTTTTACTAACATAATAAATAGGAAATTGTGTACCTTCCTCTTCCCCTACTAGGACACCACTTACTGCTACCTCGGTAACTTCCAAGTAGAGGTACAACTATTTGTTCGTCTTAGAAGTATGCAGCAGGGGAGGGCTAGATAGGTACCATTTGAGTTCTTCTAAAGATCTCTGGCACTTTGGTGTCCAAGATAATTCATTCTTCTTTTTTTGTAATGAGAAATATCGGTGGTTCTTGTCTGACGACCTCGAAATAAACTGGCCCAACGCGGCTATCTGCCCGATTAGTCTTTGTACCGCCTTCACGTTGTCAACTACGGTGATATCTTCTATAGCTTTTATCTTATCCGGGTTGATCTCTACTCCCGGTTGGATACCATAACCCAAGGAACTTGCCTAAGCTGACCACACTTCTTCGGGTGTAGCTTCATGTTGTATTTCCTTAATATGTCGAAGGTTTCCTGCAAATGCTTCAAATGGTCCTCTGCTCGCAAGGACTTAACCAACATATCATCAATATAAACCTCCATTGATTTCCGTATTTGTTCTTCGAACATCCAATTAACTAGGTATTGATACGTGGCACCAGCATTTTTTAGCCCAAACGACATAACGTTATAACAGTAGGTGCCGAATTTTGTTAAGAAAGAAATCTTTTCTTGATATTCCGGGTCTATCTGAATTTGGTTGTACCCAAAATTGGCGTCGAGAAAACTCAGTGCCTCGTGTCTGGTCGTCGCATCGATCATTCGATCAATATTAGGAAAAGGGAATGAATCTTTCGTACACGCCTTGTTTAGGTCCTTATAATCTACACACATTCGAAATTTGTTTCATTTTTTAGGCACGACCACTACGTTAGCTAACCAATTCGGGTATTTAACTTTCCGGATGGAACCTATTTTCAAAAGTTTAGATACCTCATATTTGATGAATGCATGTTTGATCTTGGACTGTGGCCTTTTTTCTATTTGACCAGGTGGAGTGTTGGATCCAGGCTCAATTTGTGAGTTGTCACCTTCGGTGGGATCCCTGTCATATCTAAGTGGGACCAGGCAAAACAATTGGCATTAGTTTTAAGGAAATCAATAAGTTTGTTCCTGAGCTCGGGAGTTAACCCCGTGCCTAGGTATACCTTTCGATCTGATAGGTGATCTATCAATATAACCTTCTCCAATTCCTCGATTGTTGATTTACTGGCATCGGTGTTATCAGGTGATATAAAATATCTCGGGACACCGTAATCATCCTCCTCGTTTATTGTGTGCTCCTCTTATATTTTCGGCCCAGTCGAGGTCGGGATCGTTGATTGCTATTTGGTTTCCTTTTCTTCGACTAGTCCCCTATTTATTTAGGTAGAGACCGCGGGCATCGGGGTCACTACATCTACAACAAACATCTCCTTTGTGGCTGGCTGTTTCCCGTAGACTGTTTTGACTCCTCCAGGAGTAGGAAATTTCAATGTCTGATGTAAGGTTGAAGGCACCGCCCTCATGTTGTGAACCCATGGCCTTTCGAACAAGGCATTGTACCTCATATCCCCCCTCGATCACGTTTCACTAGTAAGGTTATTTCACCCTTCGTCGTCTCGCATGCCATGTTGAATCCATTGAACACTGGACCGCCGATATGATTTGGTCCAATAAGCCCAGTTGCTTACGACCCTCCATCGTATGATGTTAGCCGAGCTAACTGGATAAATTAACAAACATTTAACTCGAGATTTATTGATAAGTACGGATATTATCAATGCATCATTATGAGGCTGGATAATGCCCTTGGCATCCTCGTCGCTGAACGAGATGGCCCCTTCCGGGATGTAATCCCGGGTGCCCTTTTACCTTGTGATAGAAATATTAGTGCATTTTATCATTGGCCCTTGGGGGACATCCACTCCCCCAATGATCATGTTGATCACGTGTTGGGGCTCCTTTTGTTCAATCTTTTTGTCGGCGTCCCTATTTTGGAATGATTTTTGGCCCGTTCACTTAGAAATTCCCGAAGATGTCCGTTGTCGAATAATCAAGCCACTTCTTCCCTTAGCTGTCGACAATTTTTGGTCATATGACTGTGAGTACCGTGGTACTTACACACCAAGTTGTGATCCCTCTATGCGGGATCAGACTGAAGTGGTCTAGGCCACTTGGTCTCTTTGATGCGACCAATGGCCGACACTATACTTGCAGCATCCACTTCGAAATTGTACTCTGATAATATCGGTGCTTCCCTACCCGTGAGCGATCTGTCAAAATCGATTTTACTCATCAGACCCCGAGTGCGCGGTCCTTGATTATTTATTATATCATTCCTAGTTGGGTGGCAACCAGATCCATTTCCCCTTCTGTCTGAGCCGTACGGCTGATACCGACCCCGGACTGGCCTTGCCTCCTAGTCCATAATACTCGTAGATCTATCATTCGCTCTGTTGGGATAAATAGACCCCGAGGGGGCTCCTAACCGGTCCTCCTAGACTCTGATCTTCGACTGATACCCGTTATGGACATCGGTCCAAGTAACCGCCGGGTACTCCACCAAGTTTTTCTTTAATTGTTGAGAAGTAATGGAACTTCGGGGGTTGAGCCCTTGAGAGAATGCCTGAACAGCCCAATCATCTATGATAGAGGGCAGATCAATTCGCTCCATCTGGAACCTCAATACGAATTCCCTAAGCATCTCGTTATCTCTCTTCTTGACTTTGAAAAGATATGATTTCCTCATCTCAACCTTAATGGCACCGGCATGGGCTTTTACGAAAGTTTCTGCAAGCATAGCAAATGAATAAATAGAATTTGGAGGCAAGTTCTGATACCATATCATCGCTCATTTGGACAAGTTTTCCCCAAATTTCTTCAATAGCACTGATTCGATCTTGTCGTCTTCTGGGTCATTCCCATTGATTGCGCACGTATAGGAGGTTACATGCTCATTTGGATATGTGGTCCTATTATACTTGGGAATATCGAGCATTCAAAATCTCTTCGGGATTAGCTTCGGCACCGCACTCGGGGGGAAAGGCTTCTGAATGAATTTTTTGGAATCCGGCCCCTTCAATATTAGAGGAGCTCCCGGGATCTGATCGCCCTGGAATTGTAAGTTTTCACCTTCTTGTCATTTGCCTCTATCTTTTTCTCACCAGACTCCACCTGCTTTGTTAGTGCTTCGAGTATTTTCATCACCTCAGAGTTTCCCCGGGCCCGAATTCATCTGGTTTCACTGCAATTTGTTCATCCGTTCGAGTATTTTCCATGACCCGCTCGGGCTCGGCCCTGTTAGGGACGTAACTTTGTGTCTACAACTGCGCTATCGCCGCTTGCTGAGCTTACAACATTTTGAAACTCAATCGCAAGCTAACTCCACCACTTTTCCCTTGGGTGCCTCGAGTCAATGGTCGGGGTGCCCTGCGAATGTTGTTTTCGGGGTCAGTTGGTAGGTTGATGTTGATGGAAACTTATGAGTTAGCATCGATCGGGTCAACGATTGTGATACCATTGGGATCAATGGGGGGTACGTCATTGCTGGGTACTATTGGGATCAACGGGGGGTACGTCATTGCTAGGTACCATTGGGATCAACGGGGGGTACGTCATTATTGGGTACCACATCATTGTTTTCACTGGGGTGGCCTAACTCTGCATCAATGTTCAAGTGAGCAGACTGAGAATTTGACATTCTTAGATTAACCTGAAATCAAACATCAAAGAGGAAGTGTAAAATAAGGTGTGTTATGGAGATTCATATTAAATCACCATCATTTTCCTTTGCCTCATGGTGGGCGCCAACTTGTTTACCCTTAAAATAAGTAACAATTAAATTTGTTCGCGGTTTAAAGGATACGTGATTTAATTTAACACGAATGATCTAAGAAAAGCAAAAAATTTAATTAATGAGAGATAAAACGATCAAACCTAACGCGATGGAACAATCAAGCCTGGCTTTGAATAGAACACTGAGACTGGCTCTGATCGAGCCCTCGTACGGGCACGGTTGTAATTAAAGAAAAGAGGAAGTGAAGAACACTTTGAACAACAGCTAGAAGATAAAAATAAACTTTATTGCTTTGATATGTGTGTCAACATTGGTTAAAAATAAAAAAATTCTCCCTTTTATATAGTAGGGGAGTTTCAATCCTGGTACAAGTTTAAATAAGGTAAAAATTTTCTTTTTCGGTAAATGTTGATTTGCAGTTGATATCGGACGGGATTTGCTCCATAATATCCGGTTGAAGGCGGATATTATGGCTCCCCGCTTATCGTCCGTAACTGTTCCTCTTTTTTCTTTGCCTCGAACCGGCACTCTGCCCCGAAGCGATGTTCAGTCGTGTCCGATCCCGGATGCACAGTTCGTCCTCCCCGGGCTCAGAAACGAGGAACCCTTTGGCTTTACTCGAGGTTGCGTCAGATCATGTTTCCCTCTCGTTTCTTTACCTGGAAATCTGAGATAACATTATCCCCGATTTTACCCGTGCACAAAGTGTCAGCATCATGCTAGATAATTTATCTAATGTATCTAATTAGATGAAGAATGAACCCGTACTTGTATTTTGGATAAACGGGAACAATCTAGATTAGGGTGGTGACACAATTTGTGAAGTTATATCATCACAAACCTTTCTTATAAATTTTTTGAAGACTTTACAACATTTCTTGGAGTTCTACAAAATTTTGTGGGTTACAACATTTGTTGGAGACTTTGCGAAATTTTGTGTTGATTCCATATATGGAGAGATTACTTTAATTCCTTCTGGGAAGATTGATATAAAGCCTCAGAAGTAAAGATAATAACAGTTGGAAGGTTCTGCAACATGTCAGTGTTTTTGTTGCAAAACTTTTGACGATTCGACAAAGAAAAAAGTAAAGACAGTCAAAGTAGATAACAGAATCTCTTATCCTCCTTAACTGGATAAATTTCAAACAAAAAGCGAAAGAGGAGCTTCGGGAGGCGTGGGTTTGTCGAACAAATAATGAAGAAGAAGAGAAAAAGAAGTGTTATTCTTGTTCTCTTGAGAAAACTGAAGTAGCAAATGGAGCTTATATAAAATGCGCCTTCATTTTAATGGTGGTCCTATGTATCAACTTTTCTACTCATTTTGGAGTTTGAGCCTTGTGTTGAAAGGTCTTTATGTAAGCCTTTTGACATTCAAAGCTCACGGGAAAGTAAGGCATTTTAATTCATGTTCCTTCTTATGCATGCAACTAGGTCCTTCTGAAACTGACTAGTCTAATTGTGATTGTGAGAAACCCTGACCTTTTTTGGCTAATTAAGAGAACTCTTTATGTTGATTCAAATAGTGATGCACAGAGAAGGATTCTTGCCTATTAACTTGACGAAGTCATAATATAAAGCTGAAATATTTTCCAATGAATTGTGACATTATTATGAGAAGTTATGATCATATATATAGAGATGATTTGAGCCGAAGCTATTTGGTTCAAATGAACTATATATTCATCCGCCCCACTGTCTAATTGGCAAGCTGAAAGAATAAATCTGGTTTGAGGAATCAAAGTGAGAGAGCGACATTGTATAGCTTTTAGCTAAATATGGCTTGCAATGATAGGTTTACTGTCTCCATATATATAGTAAATCTAATTTGATGACATTGTAAATATAATAAATAATCTACTATTACCAATTAAAATAATGTAAAAATCATTTACAATGTCAAGTGTATATACAAGGTAAATCCATCAAAATAATACGTTTACATGAGAAGTATCTATATGCATGCACATTCAAATCCTTAATTAGCTAAAGATGTAAATATTGAAGAAAAAAATGTGGTCAATATTCGCTAATCAGCATATTTTCACCATATTTAGAATTGGTTGCAACCAGAACTAAACCCCCAGCTTGAACATGTCTTCAAGTCACTCTTAATAGTTATTGAGCCTTCAGTGATCTTAATGGATCTGTGAGATCAGTGAAGAAAAACAATTTTCATCCATTTTTAACCCATAACTGTTTTCAATTTTTTTTTAACTCATACTTATTTCTAATGCAGAGTTATTTTCAACTAATATCAATTTTTAACTCATACATGAGTGAATGCCCCCAAAACTTCATTGATGAAAATCATTGGATTTTGGTAGGCGAAGATGAAGTTAGAAAGCGATATCCATTTGAAAAAAAAATTATATAATTACTTTCAATCAATAGTATTGAGAAACTGTTATTAAAAAAATACGTGAAGCATGTGATGGAAAAAGTCAGGGAAATTGAGTTAAAGTGTTCAAAATCATTTTGGATACACCAACTTGAGGGTAATGTTAAAATATTTGTCGAGATATTTATAATAATTACTTTCCTTCTACTTTCGAATCTATATTAATGGTAGAATATGATTTTAGTTTAGAAATATTCTATAAAATATTTATTTTCCTTCTAAGAAGTTTAGGATTTATATCAATTATAGAATATTTATTTTCCCTTTAGTTTGGATCTATAAGAAAAATAGCATATTCTCCTCAATTTATTCCCTTTAGTTATTTACTAGTATCAGTACTCGCGCGATGCGCGGTCGATATTAAAAGAAATTTTTCTTAATAAATTTTATATATCAAAGTAACAAATATGTAAAAATATCCCTATTGAGTTTTAAAGCTCAACTATATTTCTGCTTGCATTGTGTTTAATTGATCTAGTTTCTCATATCAAAATTATATTACATAATGTTAAAAAAATATTAACTTTACCATTATAGCATTTTAATGATATAAATATACAAAATATATAATTTGTGATACAAATAATTTGAATTGATCAATTAAATATACATAATAATACATAGTAATAATTAAATTAAAAATAGATTCAATTACGCCTCAAATGAAATTTCAAATTTATTTATACGCTATATTTATAGCTCGTTTCATGTCACGACCCACAACTCAACATGCCGTGATGGCGCCTATCACAACTAGGCAAGCCGAGACATTCACAATAAAACTAGGCATTTTATATTAAAAATAAGATGAAGCGAGTTTAACAATAATAATTCTCATAAATAGCCGATATCAACAACTACGACTCGAATACAAACTTCCCCAAAATCCGAGTGTCACTGAGTACATGAGCATCTATATAATAACATAGTCTGAAACTCCATCTATAAAGGTAGAAAAGTATAACTAAAACTAAGAGATAGAGGAGGAGAGTCAAGGTCTACGGACACCAAAGCAGCTACCTCGATGATCTCCGAACGAGTATAAACTTCAAGATCAGCAACCATCATGCTCGAAAATACCAGAATCTGCACACGAAGTGTAGGGTGTAGCGTGAGTACAACCAACTCAATAAGTAACAAGTCTAACCTTTGGGCTGAAAGCAGTAACGAGCTCACCCAATACAGTACAAATACAGAGTTTAACAATACAGAATAATGTAAACATGCTTACAGGTTTAACAGTTAAGTTCAACACAGAAAAAAATATGCCAAGTGTCACTGATATGAGTAATATGACATCTCTATATCTATATGCCAATATGAATACTGTATGTGATGCCACGCAATGAAAACCACACATACTCATACTTTCAAATCACTCAATCTGACTGTCTCAATTCTCGCCCGTCACACTTAGTCACTCAGCATTGTACGGTACCTGTTGTGGCGTGCAACCCGATTCTCATATAGCCATAAGGCCTGTTGCGGCACACAACCCGATCCACATATAGCCACAAGGCTTGTTGCAGCGTGCAACCCAATTCACATATAGCCATAAGGCTTGTTGCGGCGTGCAACTCGATCCACATATAGCCATAAGGTTTGTTGCGATGTGCAACCCGATCCACATATAGCCATAAGGCTTATTGCGACATGCAATCCGATCCACATATAGCGATAAGGCTTGTTGCGGCATGCAACCCGATCCACAAATCTCACTCACAACACGATTCTCAGGCCCCAACTCAGTCATCGATCTCTCCATTCTCTCGGGCTCACAAATCTCACGCCAACTAGCTCAAACAGTGATATATAACAAAACAATAATAGTAATAGAGACTGGGATATGATATGCAAATAATAGATGTGACTCAGTACAAAATTGTCATCTAAGCAATTAATTCAACAATAGAAATGACCACAGTGAGTCTCAACAGGATAAACATATAGCCTAACATTTTTTCTAGCATGAATCGGTAGCTCAATTACTCTAACACGTAGTGATCACATGAATGGCTACAAGGTTTGATGACAACACAGTACTACGGAATCAACCGGATCACAATTTCTAAGGTGCACGCCCACACACCCGTCACCCAGAATGTACGTCACCTTAACACCAATCACATAACATGTTATTTATGGATTTGTATCCTCATAATCAAGTTTAGAAGTGTTACATACCTCAAACCATGCAAATCTCTACTCCAATAAGCCCTTGCCTCGCGAATCAGCCTCTGAACGCCTCGAATCTAGCCACAAACAATTTGATACAATCAACACGAGCTACAGGAATCAATTCCATATGAAAATGCTAAGTTCTTAATCAAAAGTCAAAAAGTCAACTCAAAAGGTCAACCTCGGACTCACGTCTCGGAACCCAACAGAAGTTACAAAATCCGAACACTCATTCAACCACGAGTCCAACCATACCAAATTTCGACGCCAAATCGTCACTCAAATCCCCAAATTTAACTCTCCAATCTCTAGCACAAAACTCCAAAACTTCCACCTTAAAAACACATAAACTAGGTGGAACATTCAATGGGTAATCAATGTTATTGAATAAAAATGACCAAAAGTGGCTTACCTCAAGAAATCACTCTAAACCCCTCTCACAAATTGCCTTAATCCGAGCTTGCAAAGTCCAAAATGATAAAAAATCTTAGAACACTTGAATTTATATTTTACACAATGCTTTCGCACCTACGGGCCAAAACTCCGCACCTGTGGAATCGCTTCTGCGGAAATTCACTTGAGTCCACAAGGTTCACACCTGCGCTCCCAGATACGTACATGCGGAAGCGCTTCTGCAACCATTTGTCCGCTTCTATGAAGACAACTTCACTTCCTCATTCTCCGCATTTGCGGGCTCGCTGATGCAAAAAACCCCTCGCACATGCGACACAGCCCAGACATGCGCCACATCTGTCGCTCATGCACCACATCTGCCCCACCTGCGGCTAATCCACTCGCAGGTGCGATCACACTAGAAGGCATAAATCTCAGCAAGGCTTCAAGTCCAACTTTTGACCCGTTAACCATCTGAAATCCACCCGAGGCCCCCGGGACCTCAACCAAACATACCAACAAATTCTAAAACATGATAAGAACTTGGTCGAGGCCTCAAATCATATCAAACAACATCAAAAATACGAATCACACCCCAATTCAAGCCTAATGAACTTATGAACTTGTAACTTATATATTCGATGCTGAAACCTATCAAATCAACTCTGATTGACCTCAAATTTTGCACACAATTCATAAATGACATAACGGACCTATTCCAACTTCCGGAACCAAAATCTGAGTCCGGTAACCACAAAGTCAACTCTCAGTCAAACCTCTCATCTCTACAAACTTTTAATTTTCCAACTTTTGCCATTTCAAGCCAAAATCACATACAGACCTCCAAATCACTATCCGGACACACTCCTAAGTCCAAAATCACCATACGTGGCTATCATAACCATCAAAACTCCATTCCGGAGCTATTTACACATAAGTCAACAGTCGGTCAACTCTTTCAACTTAGGCTTCCAACCTTGGAAATAAGTGTCCCAACTCATTCCAAAACATCCCCGGAACCAACCAACTACCCCAAAAAAGTCACATAATAGAAACTGAGCAAAGAATAAGCAGTAAATGTGGGAACGGGGCTATAACACTCAAACCGACCGGTCAGGTCATTACATCTTCCCCCTCTTTAATAAGCGTTCGTCCTCGAACGAGTCTAGAATCATACCCGGGGTCTCAAATAGACGTGGATATCTACTCTGCATATCCCGCTTGGTCTCCCAAGTAGCCTCCTCGACTGACTGACCACTCCGCTGCACTTTCACTGAAGTTATGTTCTTTGACCTCAACTTTCGAACCTGCCGATCCAAAATGGCCACCGGCTCCACATCATAAGTCAAATCACCATCCAACTGAACCGTGCTGAAGTCCAAAATATGAGACAGATCACCGACACACTTCTGGAGCATGGAAACGTGAAATAATGGATGAACACTCGACAGACTAGGCGGCAATGCAAGCCTATAAGACACCTCTCCAATCCTCTCAAGCACCTCAAACGAGCCAATGTACCGAGGGCTCAACTTTCCCTTCTTCCCAAACTTCATAACACCATTCATGGGTGAGACTCTGAGTTATACATTCTCCCCCACCATATAAGCCACATCACAAACCTTTCAATCAGCAAAGCTCTTCTGTCTAGACTGTGCCATGCGAAGCCGATCCTGAATCAACTTAACCTTGTTCAAAGCATCCTGAACCAAGTCAGTGCCCAATAGCCAAGCCTCACCTGGCTCAAACTACCCCACCGGAGACCGACACCGTCTCCCATACAAAGCCTCATACAGAGCCATCTGAATGCTCGATTGGTAGTCGTTGATAGAGGCAAACTCGGCAAGCGACAGAAACTGATCCCAAGAACCCTCGAAGTCTATGACACAAGCACGTAGCATATCCTCCAATATCTGAATAGTGTGCTCGGGTTGTCCATCCGTATGAGGGTGGAATGTTGTACTCAACTTAACCTGTGTGCCTAACTCTCGCTGCACTACTCTCCAAAACTGTGATGTAAACTACGTGCTCCAATCTGAAATGATGGACACCGACACACCATGAAGGTGAACAATCTCGCGGATGTAGATCTCAGTCAACCGCTCTGAAGAATAGGTAGTCCCAACTGGAATAAAATGCGTGAACTTGGTCAACCGATCCACAATCACCCAAATAGCATCTAACTTCCTCGAAGTCCATGGGAGTCCAACTACAAAATCCATGGTGATGCGTTCCCATTTACACTGCAGAATCTCAAGCCTCTGAAGCAATCCGCCTGGTCTTTGATGCTCGTACTTCATCTGCTGACAATTTAGGCACCGATCTACAAACCCTACTATGTCTTTAGTCATCCTCCTCCACCAATAGTGTTGCGTCAAGTCCTAATACATACTTGCAGCACCTGGATGAATGGAATACCGCAATTTACGGGCATCCTTAAGAATCAACTGATGTAGCCCATCCACATTGGGGACACAAATCCGACCCTGCATCCGCAACACCCCTTCATCTCCAATAGTAACATCTTTGGCATCACTGTGTTGAACCATGTCCTTAAGGACAAGAAAATGGGGATCATCATACTGACTCTCTCTGATGCGACCACACAAGCTAGAACCCGACTGGGCTCTGAAACATCTAATCTAATGAACTAATTGGCCAAGGCATGGACATCTGACGCAAGCGGTCTCTCACCAACAGGAATAAAAGCAAGGCTACTCATACTCACCTCCTTCCTACTAAAGGCATCGGCCACTATATTGGCCTTCCTGGAATGATATAGAATGGTAATATCATAGTTCTTTAGCAACTCCAACCATCTCCGCTGCCTTAAATTTAGATTATTTTGTTTGAACAAGTGCTCAAGACTCCGATGATCTATAAATACCTCACAAGACACACCGTAGAGATAATTCCTCCAAATCTTCAATGCATGAACGATGGTTGCCAACTCCAAATCATGAACAAGGTAGTTCTTCTCCTGAGGCTTCAACTAGCACGAAGCATAAGCAATCACTCTACCCTCATATATCAAGACATACCCAATACCAATTCGAGAAACATCACAATACATTGTATAAGAGCCTGACACTAAAGGCAAAACTAGAACTGGAGTTGTGGTCAAGGTAATCTTGAGCTTCTGAAAGCTCTCCTCACACTCATCTGATCACCTGAATGGAGCACCCTTCTGGGTCAACCTGGTCAAAGGCATTGCAATGGACGAGAAACCCTCCACAAAGCAACGATAATATCCGGTCAAGCCAAGAAAGCTCTGAATCTTAGTAGCTGAAGAAGGTCTGGGCCAACTCTGAACTGCCTCTATGTTCTTGGATCCACCTTAATCCCCTCATTGGACACTATGTGCCCCAAGAACGCCACCGGACTGAGCCAAAACTCACACTTGGAGGACTTGGCATAGGGCTTATTCTCCCTCATCCTCTTTGTACAATCCTCAAATGCTGGCATGCTCCTCCTGGCTACGCGAGTACACCAGGATATCATCAATGAATACTATGACAAACAAATCAAAATATGGCTGGAATACATTGTTTATCAGATACATGAATGTTGATGGAGCATTGGTCAGTCCAAAAGATATCACAAGGAACTCATAGTGATTGCAGTGGGTCCTGAATGTCGTCTTCAGAATATCCGAGTCCCGAATCTTCAATTGGTGATACCCAGACCTAAAATCGATCTTAGAGAACACCCTCGCTCCCTGAAGCTAGTCAAATAGATTATCAATGCGCTTAAAATGATACTTGTTCATGATTGCAACTTTGTTCAACTACCTATAGTCGATGCACATCCGCATTGTACCATCCTTCTTCTTTACAAACAAAATCGGTGCACCCCAAGGCGAAACACTAGTACTAATAAACCCCTTATCAAGAAGCACCTGAAGTTGCCCTTTCAATTCCTTCAACTCTGATGATACCATATGATACGAAGGACTAGAAATGGACTGAGTGCCCGTCACCAACTCAATACCAAAATCAATATCCCTGTCGGGTGGCATGACTGGAAGGTCAGCAGGAAACACATCTGGGAAGTCTCGCACTACCATAACAGAATCAAAAGTAGGAGTATCAATACCAACATATCTCACAAAGGCCAAATATGACAAACACCCCTTCCCAACCATCCGTCAGGCCTTCAGGTATGAAATCACCCTGTTGGAAACATAATCTAGAGAACCTCTCCACTCTATCCTTGGCAACCCCGGCATCGCCAGCATCATGGTCTTTGTGTGACAATCCAAAATAGCGAGACATGGGGAAAACCAATCCATACCCAAATTCACGTCAAAATAAACCATACTTAGCAATAAGAGATCAACTCTAGTCTCCAATCCCCCAATAGTCACCATACACGACCGATACACATAGTCCACAACAATAGAATCGCCCACCGGCGTAGATGCATGAACATGTGAGACTAAGGACTCACGGGGCATATCCAAATAACAAGCAAAATATGATGATACATACGAATAAGTGGAACCAAGGTCAAATAATATAGAAGCATCCTTGTCATACTGAGACAATACATATGATCACTGTCTCCTAAGAAACGACATCTAGCCTGGTAGAAATAGCATAGAATCGAGCATGTCCACTACCTAATCGGCCTCCCCCTCTAGGGCGACCTCTAGTTGCACGAGCCCCATCCAAAGCTGGCAGCGCGGGTGGTGAAGTGACTGGTGCAGAAGTCATAGCCTGACCCCTTTGCTGATCTGGACCTCCCAATAAATAGGGACACTACCTCCTGATATGTCCAAGCTCCCCATACTCGTAGTAACCCCGGTCTGTCATTGGTGGTGGGGAATGAATTGGACCCCGAGAACCAGAATACCTACTAGAACAACCCGGCACAAATGAACCTTGAACTGAAAGAGCATGAGATAAACTCTGAGCTGGGAGAGAACTAAGAGATGATTGACTCGGATGTGCACTGTATGAACCATGGCTAGTTGATGCACCATGATGAACTGGATGAGCCATCTAAGCGAGCCTATAAGGACGACCCTTGCTATGGTAGGACTGCCCCTAGAAGGAACACCGTTGAATCCACCCGAACCACGAGGCCTCTTGGCCTCCATTTTCTCACGCTCCTGACTACGGACCAACTCTAGCCACCGAGCAATATCAACCACCTCGTCGAACCTAGCACCTGATGAATTATCCCGAGTCATAACAATACGCAACTGATAGTTGAGGCCATCAAAGAACCTCCTGATTCTCTCCCTCTTTGGGGGGAACAACTAGATCGCTTGACGAGCTAACTCTAACAATCTCATCTCGCACTGGGTCACGGACGTACCCTCCTGGCGTAGCTGCTCAAACTGCCTACGTAACTCCTTATTATGGATCTGTGGTACAAACTTCTCTAAGAAGAGAACGGAGAACTCATGCCATAAAACTGGTGTAGTGTCGGCTGGCCTGCTCGACTCATAGGCCTCCCACCATCTAAAGGATGCCCTCGTCAGCTCAAAGGTAGTAAATGAGACGCCACTAGTCTCCCAAATACCCGTCGTGCGAAGAATCCGCTGGCACTTATCCAAGAAGTCCTAAGCATCCTCAGACTCAGCCCCAATATTGGAGGCTTGAGCCTCCCAAATCTCTCTAGTATCTTCTGCTCCTCATCACTCGTAATGGGACCCATCTAGGCCTGAGCAACTGCAACCGCCTGGGTTGGAAATACCCCCGGTGTATTGAGTCCCTGCACTACCTTCTCTGGAGTACGGGCGGCGGGAGTCTTAGCACCTCCCCCGGCCTGAGCAGTGACTAGCATGGCCGGAACTGAAACCACATGAGCAAGGCTAGTGCAAATAGTTAATATCTTGGCCAGATCCTCCTGAAGGCCTGGAATCATAATGGGCACAGCTGGTGGCTGAGTTGGTCCCACCGGCTCAACCACATCTGGAACCTGCTCCTGAGCTGGAGCAATTGGTGGGTTTATAGGTGCTGCTCTAGCTGTTGTACAAGCCATACCTCGACCTCTTGTGACCCTATCTGGTGGTACTAGTGGTCGTCCTCCCGATCCGGTAGCACGTGTCCTCATCATCTGTGAGAGAATAGAATAACAAAACTTTAGTTTCCGGAATCAACAAATTCGCACGACAAGAATACAAGAAAGTAAAGTTCTCCTAAAGGTCTGATAGCCTCTCAAAGATAAGTACATATGTCTATGTACCAATCTTTAAGACTCTATTAAACCTGCTCATAACTCGTGAGACCTATGTAACCTAGGCTCTGATACCAACTTGTCACGACCCAAAATCCAACATGTCGTGATGGCGCCTATCACAGAACTAGGCAAGCCGACATTCACCATAAAACTAGGCATTTTGTATTAAAAATAAGATGAATAGATTTTAACAGTAATAACTCTCATAAATAGCCGATATAAACAATTGTGAGTCGAATACAAACTTCACTAAAATCCGAGTTTCACTGAGTACATGAGCATCTATACAATAACATAGTCTGAAACGTAGTCTAGAAAGGTAGAATAGTATAATTAAGACTAAGAGATAGAGGTCGAGAGTCAAAGTATGTCGATGCCAAAGCGCTACCTTGATGATCTCCGAACGGGTATAAACTCCAAGACCAGCGACCACCGTGCCCGGAAATACCTAGATTTGCACACGAAGTGTAGGGTATAACGTGAGTACAACCAACTCAATAAGTAACAAGTCTAACCTTTGGGCTGAAAGCAGTGAAGAGCTCACCCAATACAGTACAAATACAGAGTTTAACAATATAGAAAAATATAGACATGCTTCCAGATTTAACAGTTAAGTTCAACACAGAAAAAAATGTGCCAAGTGTGACTGGTATGAGGAATATGACATCTCCATATCTATACGCCAATATGAATACTGTATGTGATGTCACACAATAAAAACCTTACGTATTCACACTCGTAGAGCACTCAATCTGACTTTCTTAATTCTCGCTCGTCACACTTAGTCACTCAGCACTGTACGGTACCTGCTGCAGCGTGAAACTTGATCCACATATACCCATAAGGCATGTTGCGGCGCGCAACCCGATCCACATATAGCCATAAAGATTGTTGCGGCATGCAACCCGATCCATATATAGCCATAAGGCTTGTTGCAGCATGCAATCCGATCCACATATAGCCATAAGGCTTGTTGCGGCGTGCAACCTGATGCACATATAGCCATAAGGCTTGTTGAGACGTGCAACCCGATCTACATATAGCCATAAGGCTTGCTGCGGCGTGCAACCCGATCCACAAATCTCACTCACAGCACGACTCTCAGGCCCCAACTCAGTCATCAATCTCTCCAGTCTCTCGGGCTCACTAATCTCATGCCAACTTGCCCAAACAATGATATATAACACAACAATAATAGTAACATACACTGAGATATGATATGTAAATAATAGATGCGACTTAGTACAAAATTACCATCTAAGCAGTTAATTCAACAACAAAAATGACCACAGTGGGTCTCAACAGAATAAACATATAGCCTAACATGATTTATAACATGAATCGGTAACTCAATTACTCTAACACATAGCGATCACATGAATGGCTACAAGGTCTGATGACTACACAGTACCACGGAATCAACCGAATCACAATCTCTACGGTGCAAGCCCACACGCCCGTCACCCAGCATGTGTGTCACCTCAAGACCAATCACATAACATGTAATTCAGGGATTCGTAGTCTCAAAACCAAGTTTAGAAGTGTTACTTACCACCCGTGCAAATCTCCACTCCAATAAGCCCTTGCCTCACGAATCGGCCTTCGAACACCTCGAATCTAGCAATAAATAATTTGATACAATCAACACGAGCTATAGGAATCAATTCCATATGAAAATGCTAAGTTCTTAATCAAACGTCAAAAAGTCAACTCAATAGGTCAACCGCGAACCCATGTCTTGAAACCCAAAAACATTACACAATCAGAGCACACATTCAACCACGAGCCCAACCATACCAAATTGACCAAATTCCGACGCCACATCATCACTCAAATCCCCAAATTTAACTCTCTAATCCCTAGCCCAAAACTACCAAAATTTTACCTTAAAACATATAAACTAGGTGGAAAATTCAATGGGTAATCAATGTTATTGAATACAAATAACCAAAAGTTGCTTACCTCAAGAAATCACTCAAAACCCCTCTCACAAACCGTCTTATTAAACATCTCAAAACCCTTGAATTTATATTCTGCCCAGTGCTTCCGCACCTGCGGACCAAACTCTGCACCTGCGGAATCGCTTCTGCGGAAATTCACTTGAGTCCACAAGGTTCGCACCTGCACTCCCAGATCCACACCTGCGGAAGCGCTTCTGCGACCATCCCTCCGCTTCTGTGAAGACAGCTTCACTTCCTCATTTTCTGCATCTGCGGAGCCATGCTTGCATTTGCAGCCTTGCTGATGCGAAAGCCCCCTCGCACCTGCGACACCGCACCTATGGCCAATCCTCTCGAAGATGCGATCACACCAGAAAGCAAAAAATCTCAGCAATGCTTCAAGTCCAACTTTTGGTTCGTTAACGATCCAGAATCCACCCGAGACCCCCGTTACCTCAACCAAACATACCAACAAGTCCTAAAATACGATATGAACTTAGTCGAGGCCACAAATCACATCAAACAATATAAAAATACAAATCGCACCCCAATTCAAACTTAATGAACTTATGAACTTTAAAATTCTACACTCGATGTCGAAACCTATCAAATCAACTTTGATTGACATCAAATTTTACACACGAGTCATAAATGACACAACGGACTTATTCCAACTTCCGGAACCAAAATCTGAACCCGATAACACCAAAGTCAGCTCTCGGTCAAACCTCTCAACTCTCCAAACTTCTAATTTTCCAATTTTCGCCATTTCAAGCCAAAATTACATGCGGACCTCCAAATCACTATTCGGACACACTCCTAAGTCCAAAATTACCATACGGAGCTATTAGAACCATCAAAACTCTATTCCGGAGCCATTTACACATAAGTCAATATCCGATCAATTCTTTCGACTTAGACTTCTAACCTTGGAACAAAGTGTTCCAACTCATTCCGAAACATCCCCGGAGCCAAACCAACTACCCCCGCAAGTCACGCAATAGCAATTGAGCAAAGAATAAGCAGTAAATGGGGGAACGAGCCTATAACACTCGAAACGACCGACCGGGTGATTACATTTCATTATTTGTCTATCATCTATCATACTAAAATCTCCAGCCCCTTCTATTTGTCAACCGTGAAAGAGCAACATAATATTGTACTTCTGTTAATACTGATTTCTTCAAAATAAAGTCCAAGTGAGATAATAATTGACCTCAATTTGTATTATGATAAGCTTCTTTTTGTTTTAGTTTTGAATTATTTATTTGGGATTTTCAACCTTACCTTTTTTATTTGACCAAATTATTTTCTCAAGTTTGAATTTTTATGTTGTTACTACTACGATATACATTTATTTTTTTGCATTGTTGTTTCTTTTTCGCTTGTCTTCTGTTAATTTTGTTCAATTTATTTATTGATTCTTTGTTTTTTTTGGTTACTAATAAGCTAAACATGATTGTTATTGCACCAAACATTAACTTCATACCACAATTCATCACTCAGCTAGCATATGTTTTGAAGCTAAATAGTCAATGTATATATTCTTCTTTTTTTTTTTGAAATGTTTCTAATCTATATGTATTAGGACATCTATATATATTGTGTCAGTCACAAAACTATAATAAATACAAATCAAACTCTAGTATTACCCTACAATAGATAGAAATTTAAAAATAGATAAATCAAAAAGATTTGTCAAGCTTGAGATTATATGTAAACACACGGACATGAATGAAATTATAAACTCATCAAAGAGAAATCTTGGTCATGAAACTATATTTTTCACTTCGCACTTCAACTACACAGGATAATAAGAAAGCTACCACAAATATGTATCGTAATTATACTTTGAATATTGCTTAAATTAAGCAAATCAGTATTGTTATTAAAATAAAGCATAATTTATTTTGATATAGGCAGGACATCAAAAAAATCAGGAATACTTCTTCTTCAAATATCGGACAATTCACTTTCCTTAGAAAAGTTAAAATATTCATTCTTTAGTTTTAAAATATTTATTTTTTAGTTTTTCTTCTTTTAACCATTGTCTGAAAAATTATGCATTGTGATCATCATCAATATATATCACATAAGATCCATTCTTTAATCTATGTCTCTTGACAGAGGTCTTTGTAGGAAAGCATACTTTCGTAAGATATGTTATATTTTCGCACAATATACAATAAGGCATATTCAAATCTACCGCATAAAAAACTAACAATGTTTTTTTTATAATTATTACCTTCATGTGATATGCAATAAGCAATTAAAATATTCTTTTATTTATCCTTGATTTAATTTTAATTATTAAAATTTGTGTATCAGAAATTTGATTTAAATTTTTTTAATTCTATTATTGACAATTCTTTAATATTTTTAGATATTATCTTTTAAGATTTTAGTTGAATGATATTATGCATTGTATGACTTTTCTCATTATAAATAAAAAATATTTTTTTGATTTAATTTCAAACGGGTCTTATGTTTCTATTATTTTACACTGATTTTTTTTATTTTTTTCTCTTTTTGTTCCTTGCATATCGATATTGTATTATTGATTGTTCAATATTTTTGTTACATGACTTTTTATTATATTTTCACTTGAAATTAGCTAATTATCAACTAAAATTTTCCCATGTCTTAAAATTATTTTGGTAGACAATCTTATATCTTAGCTAAACTAATGCCATCGAATTTTTTTAAAACTTTATTAGTTATTTAGACTGGCTTAAATACTTTTTTAACTCTTTAATTAATTTAAGTCCACATGTTTTTCTAAAAATATTTAACTGGATCTACCAAAAAAAATTCAAGATCGCTTTTCTAGCTAGGAAAAGTAAGACGATAATGAGTATAAATTTTAGATTTCTTTATGCTAATGTGAAGTTTACCTAGTTGGTGAGGTTTACGATTATCTTTAAGGTTTTATATTTTTTAAACAAAAGAAGAATTAAGAAATATCAGCTTTCTTAGTGCGTTAAATTGTATATTTTTTAATCTTATTATAATTTATGTCAGTTTCTATCGACACAAATAGAAAGAATAATCTCCTCAAAGTGGAAGAAAATAAATAGCATATATAACTAACTAATGCATAATTAAAATAGAAAATAATTACAAAACCTAAGACGTTCATATGAAAGAAATTCAAATTCATATTCGTATTTTTTGTATAATTACATTCTTGTATGATGTATTCTTGTATAAATTGCATATAGAGATTTAATGTTCGTTAGTCCACTCATCAAGTTCTTTGGCCTATCGATGAATATTGATTGAAATCTTTTTATATATATCATATAAAAAAGTTAGTCTGTTAAATAAACTCATCAAAGAAATGAATAGGGTATCTAAGCAGGAAAAACATTTACCTTTGGTTTTAGTTATAATTTTTTTATATTTTTAATAATATATTTATCACTTTTTAATTTATTTCAACAATGTTTTGGCTTCGTATAACCATCATTTCTCAATTGACTTCGTATAACCATCATCAACATTGTTTTAAGTTTGAAACTTCTCTCAATTTATTCAATTTGCCTGTAACGTTATATTTCAATTTAATTTTTTAATAATCATTGGCTTGATTTTTTTTTCATAATTAAAAAAATAAAGAATACTTTTGATTCTTTTTTTAAAATATTTTTAATAATAATTATAAAACTTATTAGTTCCACTTTGTCCGCCACTAAAAATGGCATTTAATTCATACCACCACTATATTAATTATATTCAAAGTATTTATTTAGTAATATAAACGTTTTTTTCCTACAGTGAATTTAGATAAAAGATCACTTAAATATATATTGAATATTTATATTTTAATTAAAATATTATTCATATACTAAAATATTAAGTAAATTGATTTTATTATCTTTATATTTAAATAATATATCAACTTTAAAATTGATAATAAGAATAAAAATAAAAAGTTGTATTCACCTGATCTTGTCCTAATTCTTATCATATTTTCCCTAATACTTACGATCTTTATCTTAAATTTGTTTATTAATTTTAAAGAGATATAGAAAGATATAATATAGATATTGTCTTAAAATTTTCAAGTAGCTTTTTCTAATTATTATAGTGATTCATGAAAGATGCATCAAGTAGAATACTTGAAAGAGAAATTTTGTTATAGGGAAGTCTCATATTTTACATGATTATGCTCAATTTATTTACATCCATCATATAGAGAATATATAACCATCAACAGTAATATTTACTCAAATGCTTGAAGCAATTCTAGAAATCAAAAAATATTCTTTAATCAGTAATTATTCTATTAATTATCCAAATTGTATTGCGTCGCATGGAGAAAGGAGAAAGCAACTATGACATCAAGCATACTTTACTAATGAAGTTGACAAAAAGCATAAATAAAATTCGTAACAACAATAGAGCAATGCAAGTATTTTAGGATAAACTTCAATTGGTGATAAATAGCTTTATTCGAAATAAGTATCATATGTAAAGTTGGCTTTAATGCAGCTAAATGATGAGATTTCAGCATACTCTTCATTTCCTAGAAAGTGCTAAATTGAAATTACTGATAGCAATTATAAAGCCAAAGTTTTGATTAGGAAGATAGATATTGTTTTGATATACCCTTCCTATAATTATAGTTTATTATTTGTTTGATGTCCATATATACAAATTGACTCTTCAAACAAACATTATTCAAAAAGAAAAAAACCAAACTCTTTTTGAATATTGACTGATTTTTGTGATGTTTCTTTCTCCAACATGTAGGTTTACTTCATTATATGTGTAAGTAAAATTTTATTTGATTTTTAAATTATCTTTTGTTATCTAGATAAACATAGGCATATACCATATATATTACATTCATTTTGAAAGAAATCTGCTTTTTCCAAATTTAGATATAGTGTTTTAAAGAACTATAATTATAGAATTTTAGATGTGAAAGAGTTTTATAGTTATATGGTTAATTTTTTTTTTTTGACAGATGTGAAGTAGTATTTAATTAATTATAAAAGATAACAAAAGTTTCTAACATGATTGCACATGATAATTAACCTAATAAAGTGCATTATAGAGACAATTATATATTGTCCGCTTAGACTTTCGACTCGGAGGTTCTACAAAGTTTCACAATTTCTTCTTCATCCGGAAGATTTTGTTTTCTAACTAAGAATTTTTTTGAATGTTTTCAGAGATTTTTTTTATTGAAGTATTTTCGAAGAAAAAAGATAATTCTAATATAGATTAATGTTCCATAACAAAAGTGAATTGAAGATTGCCATATAAGAGTCAAAATGTAATTAAAATAATTGAAAATTTAGTAACATTAAATGAGATTCCATATATAGTTTTTAACTTATTTGATTATCTCCCCACAAATTCTCCTTGATTGCCAAGTAAAAATTTAATTATAGTAAAAGAGATTTCATATATTACTCATAACCGATATTTCTTATTTGACAATCTCCCCACAAACTCTCCTTAAGCTTGCCGAGTGACTTGTTAATAACTTGTCTTACAAATGAAAACTTTATTCCTTTAATATAGAGATATGAAAACTTTATTCCTCTAATATAGATTTAAATATAGATAAATAGTGATATAGTATTCTATTTAGACTAATGTGACAAATTAGTTAACTGAGTTATCATTCGTTCTCTCTTTGATTACCTACCTAATTTCTCTCATTTTTCTCAACAATATCCCATCCATCCATTTGTTGTTGGTTACCAGAATACGGTAAGGTCGGTGAATAAACTATCAACTGAGAGATTTAATATAACCAAGAAAAAAAAAGAAAATAGTACCGTAATTTCACAAAAAGGTAAGTTATAAATTTTCTTTTGATTAATTAGAATAAAATTCTATCTCTCTAACTTCTTAACAATTTTCCCTACAAATTTGACGAAGAGAAAGTCCATAGAATAAAATATATTTCTTTGTTAACAATCTCCTTGTACCTTTGAAAAGAGAAAGTAAATTCATGGATATTTCTATAACGACTTTGGCCTCCGATCCGTAACTTTTTGTGGTACTCGCTTTGTACTTTTGGTCCTCTTTGAATCGAAATATAGAAAATTCATTTGTTCATCATTGATTGTGTATTTATTTTTAAATGAATTTTAATGCCTTTCCTATGATATCAAAATATCAAAGCAATACAAGTTTACTTTCTACCTTTTAGCTATTATTAAAATTTTTGCTCATTTGTTCCGTTCTTCATTCACGACTGGGCTTAAACCGAGGGTCCAACTGAGGACGAGGTCATTGGTCGGTCTAAGCTTAGGCTTGGCCATAATATAGCAATTGGTTTGAACGTTTATTTCATCTCTAATTCGTTTATTTGATATTCTTAATTGTTCGTGTTGAATTAAACCATATATCCCTAAAATCACGTATAAATTTAATTGTTACCCAATTTTGGGGTAAACGTTTTGGCACCCACCGTGGGGCTATTTATAATAGTGGTGATTTGATACAAATACTCATAACACACCCTATTTTACACTTATTTTTTGAAGTCTTAATTCCAGGTCAACCCAAAAATGTCAAACTCTCAGTCTGCTCACTTGAACGTTAACGCTGAGTCTGGCCATCACGGGGAAAATAATAATTTGGTGCCCAGTAATGAGCTGCCTCCTGCCGATCCCAACGGTGTCGCAGCTGCCGATCCGGTCGATGCTAGCTCCCAGGTGGCCATCAACGTCAATTTACCAACTGCTCTCGAAAACAGTGTTCGCGGGAGACCCAACCAACAACTCGAGAAGCGCTCGAAGGCGAAGGTGACGGGGTAAGCCTACGGCTAATATTTGAAATGTTACAGGCTCAACAGGCAGTGATAATACAGCTGCAAAATCAAAGCCACGCCCCAACAGGGTCGAACCAGAATGATCCCGGGAAAGCACTTGAATAGATAAGCAAATTATCGAGAGACCGGATAAAGCCGAGAACAGGGTAAATTTCGAGGTGATGAATATGCTCGAAGAGTTGACATAACGAGTAGAGTCAGGTGATAAAAAGATTGAGGCTAATGACTAGAAGGTAAAAACATACAACTCTAGGGTCGATCAAATCTCGGGGGCACCCTCGATATTAAAGGGATCAGACTCTAAATATTTTATCCAGAAGCCCTTTCCTTCGATCACGGCACCAAAATCGATCCCAAAGAGGTTTCATATGCCCGACATCCCCAAATATAATGGGACCACAAATCCAAATGAGCATGTAACCTCCTACACATGCGCAATCAAGGGGAACGATCTGGAAGACGATGAGATCGAGTCGGTATTACTGAAGAACTTTGGGGAGACTTTTTCCAAGGGAGCAATGATATGGTATCACAACTTGCCCCCTAATTCCATTTATTTGTTTGTGATGCTTGCAGATACTTTCGTAAAATCCCATGCCATCAAGGTCGAGACCAGAAAGTCAGACCTTTTCAAGGTCAAACATAGGGATAACGAGATACTTAGGGACTTAGTGTCAAGTTTCCAGATGGAACAGATAGATCTATCACCAGTTGCAGATGATTGTGCCATTCAGGCATTTACTTAGGGGCTCAATCCTCGAAGTTCATTTGCTTCTCAAAAGATAAAACAAAATTTGGTGGAGTATCCGGCGGTAACCTAGGCCGATGTCCACAACAGGTACCAGTCGAAGATCAGGGTCGAGGACGACCAACTCTGGACCCCTTTGTGGGTCAGTTTACCCCGTTAGGGCCGATGATAGATCTAAGAGATCCATTGACCAAGATCTAATACCGGTCCTAGATCGGTATCAACCATACAGTGCGGATCGAAGGGGAAATAGATCCAGGCGTCATCTCGCAAGGAACAAGAAGAGAAGCGATCGAGGGCCCGACGGCCGAGGCCTGATAGGAAAATCTAGATTCGATAGGTCGCTCGGAGACGTCCGAAGTCCGTAATAAAAAAGTAAGGCCCTTATGAAAAATAAAAACCTATTAAAAGGTTATCCCCGATAAAGACATCGTCTAAAATACTTAAGCAACTCAAAGTCCTTCGATTTTATCGAAGATTCGAAGCCATAAGTAATTCAGAGTCGCCATCGAAATCATATGGGCCTCCGAAGAATAGATGCTCTAAACTACATTTGATTTTATGTTAAAAAATGATGCACAAATAAATAATTGCAGGTAGATGTTGAAAAGATACGATATTGCCAAAAGGGAAAATTTCATATATTCAATAAAAAATATTTAAAACGGCACGATAAAACGACCTCAAAATAAACCAAAAAGAAAGTGCACAAGGAAAAATAAAACAAAAAAGAACTAGGGCATTTACGCCTGATCTTCACCGGGGCTTCATTCATCACCAGAGCCGTTGGAACCCTCGGAGCCTTTCGGACCCTCTAGCAAATAGAGTTCCTTCGCCTCGGCCTCGAGTCTCTTGGATTTTTCAATCTCGGCCGAAAGGTCAAAACCTTGGGCATGGATCTCCTCGAGGGTCTCTCTCCGGATAACAATTTTACGTACTCGATCTTCGTCTTTAAGCAGGCATCAACTACCACCATATCATCCTTGTACCGGGCCAGCATTTCCTCGATGTAAGAAGAGGTTTCATCCAATTTGGACCTCAGTGCGGCATATTCTTGTCGGAGGGCATCCCGTTCTGCGATGGTCGAGCTCAACTGTGCCCAAAGATCATCATTTAGCTGAGACTACTTATCGGTTATGTCCATTGCCACACAGAGTTGGTTCTCGGTCGATACCAGCTCTGCTTTTGCAGCTTATTTCTCTGAAGCCAGTAGGTCCATCCTGCCCTTTCACGCCTCGGTCGTAGCCTTGACCTCATCCATCTAAGCCCGAAACTGGCTGATCAGGTCTATTTTCTCTTGGACCTGCGAAGTTGTGTTGTTAGTCACCATGACTAGCTTCTCATTTTTAGCCTCAAAGATATTTACCTTCTCAACCAGGTCGGCATTTTCCCGCTTCAAGGTCGAGGCCTCTTTCTAGGCTTTTTCCAGCTTAGTTCGGAGAATCGGGAGGTCCTTGAGGGCTTCGTCTTGCTGCTCACGAAGAGCCCTATACATGTCCTTCTTCCAGACTTGCACTTTGTGCTCGAACTCAAGCTGGTTGATCTCCAAGCGGGACTAGAGGAAGCTTTCATGATGAAGCACTGAAGCTTGAAAAGATGATGAAGTTATTAGAGCACATCAAAAACCAAGTAAGATTCACAAAGCCGTACAAAGGGCAGACGCCTTACCCGGTTCAGCGCTTGTTTCACCTCGTTGAAGAGGATCAACGTGCCCACTTAGTTCATCTTTGAATTTTCCTCCTCGGTCACCAGTCATCGAAGGTAGTCTCTTGCGCTCGAGGTCTACGCTTGGAGCAGAAAATTGCTTCACTAGTTTTGGGCTCGAACTCGGCTCGCCCGCTCCCGATTAGAACATCCTTTTTCGGGACCTCCAGGTGACCAAGACCAAAAAAGTCCTCCAGTGCTGCCATATCCATGCCGTCGAAGAACGTGTTGAGGGCGTCATCTCGGCCCTGCGCCATATCGCTTGACTTCTCTTTGCCTGCTTGGGCCTCTTCGAGCATGGACTCGGTGTAGGAGGGTGTTTCCACGATGTAAATAACACTAGATACCTCCTTCGGGACAAGAGCGGCTTCCCGAGAGGCCGCAACCTCCGTCTCTCCCTCTGGTTCCCGAGCTAGAAGGGGATCAACCTCGTGGTCATCCTTCTGAAGTGATGCCTGCTCCCCCTCATTAATGGTCGACCCATGAGCAATAAAAAGGTCATCATCCTCGGAATCATCCCTGAGCCGGTAGAGGGAATCAGAGTCTGGTACCCTAGAACTGGTGCTCTTTTTGATTTTCCGGACCTGGATGGTCACCTTCATCTTATTCGCCTCGGCATCCAATGAACCCGAGGAATTTTTTTTTTCTTTTTCTCCTCCTTTGTGGTAGTCCTCGTCTGTCCCAAAGTGGAGTGTTCAACAAGTGAGGAAGGATCCCCGTCCTCATCTAACGGCTTGAGTTCGGTGGTCATGGGAAAACTTGTATAAAAAAAAGAAGACTTAGCAATGTGTAAGGTAAAAGTACAAAAGAAATAATTCGGGAAATAACCTCACCATGGGAACATTCCTCCCATTTGCCCTTCGAGATCTTGCACTATGCATGTTTAGCGTATAGAATCTATTTGCAAATCCCCTCGATCTAATCCTTGAAGCAGGGAACTGCATTAGGAACTTGGGCAACGGCTGCACGGTGACAAACACAAGCAATGAGAGAAAGAATAAAGATAAATGACAAATACTCGTGAAGGAAAACACTTACTGGATGCGTTCCACTTCTCGGGTAACGGCAAGAACTTGGAAGGTATGAGGTCTTCGGTTTTCACCCGAATGAACCTTCCCTTCCAGCCACGATCTCGATCCTCGTCGATGCTCAAGAACGGAGCCTTGCTTGCTCGGCGAACGAGCTTGATCAACCCCCCTCGGAAGATTCGGGGACTGTATAGGCCAAGCAAATGGTCAAGGGTGAACCGAGGCGCTTCAGTGTTGTTCACGAAGTGTTGTAAAAGGGTTATGATACTCCAAAAGGACATGTGGATTTTCCCAAGGCACACCTCGTACCTTTTGCAGAAGACATGGACTATGGGGTCCACTGGGGAGAGCATGAAGGGATAAGTGTAAACATTTAAGTACTGCTCCACGTGAGTAGTGATGTCGTCATTGGGCCCAGGGACAACCACCTCCTTATTCTCCTAGTTACAGTCCTCCCGAGCTGTGGATAGTGTTTCCTCAGTAACAGAGCATATGTACCTTCATGCTCTCTTGCCTCGGTCCTGTTGGCTAGAGGCTTTCTCAACGTTGAAATTGTTCCTGATAGAGCAGCCCCTGGGTACGAAGCTCTTCAAGGTGGGCTCCTGAGCCACCTCAGGAATGGCCACCTCGACATATGTGGCCGGGTTGGAAGATGAGGGAGCAGTTTGCTGAGGAACTGACTTGGAATTTTTTGCCATCGTAATCTAGGAAGTATGAAGAAAGAATATGAAGATTTGACGATGGGATAAAGGTATGAAGGTCTGGGTTGAAGATCCAAAGAGAGTGTATGAGGATTAAAGATGAACATATGAAGGTTTAACGAGCAATGTGTGGAGGATTTGGGGAGTTAAAAGAAATTAGAGAATTCGAGGGTAAGTTCTGGAATCGGAAAGTGGAAGAAGTGAAAAAGGATCGGAGCTTTTATAGAGGAAGAACTGCAACGACCCGGTCGGTCGTTTTAAGTATTATAACCCCGTTCCCCAATTTACTGCTCAATTTATGCCTTACAATTGATTTATGACTTATCGGGTTAGTTGGTTTGGGTCCGGAAGGATTTCGAAGTGAAATGAGACACTTAGTCTCATAATTAAAAATTTTAAGTTAGAAAAGTTGACCGGAAGTGGACTTATGTGTAAATGACCTCAAATTTGAATTTTGATGATTTCAATAGCTCCGTATGGTGATTTTGGACTTAGGAGCATGTCCGGAAAATTATTTGGAGGTCGGTAGAAGAATTAAGCTTGAAATGGTGAAAGTTGAACTTTTGGGAAGTTTGACCGGGGAGGTTGACTTTTTGATATCGGAGCCGAAATATGATTCTGAAAGTTTTAATAGGTCTGTTATATCATTTTATGACTTGTGTGCAAAATTTGAGGTCAATCGGACTTGATTTGTAGGTTCCGGTGTCGCTTGTGAAAACTTAAAATTTCAAAATTCATTAAGCTTGAATTGGGGCATGATTCGTGCTTTTAGCGTTATTTGATGTGATTTGAGGCTTCCACTAAGTTCGTATGATATTTTAGGACTTGTCAGTATATTTGGTTGAGGTCCCGAGGGGCTCGGGTGAGTTTCGGAGTGGTTTCAAAAAATTTCTAGGCCATTCTTAGTTGCTAGATTTTGGACACAGAGTTATGCATCGCGATCGCGGACAAATGGTCGCGATCGCGAAGAGCTATTTTGCTGTTTGGGCACTGTGAATCGCGATCGCGTAGAACAAAATTTCTGCTGCACTGTCCCGAGTTTGGAAGCTTATATCTCACAATCTATAAAGAATTTGGATATGATCTAAAAATTAAAGTTGTATACCTTGATGTCTAGTTTTCAGAAAAGTAAACCAATTATTATTTGGAGTTGTGTACAAAAAGTTATAGTGGATACACTATAGGCTGTCTGGGAAGAGTTTGGAAATCTTTGTTGCATAGGGCTGACTTTGGAAGTTTATATCTAGCAATCTATAAGGAATTGGAATATGAGAAACAAATGAAAGTTATATATCTTGGTGTCTAATTTTCATAAAGTTAAACCATTTGTAATTTTGAGTTTTGTACAAAATGTTATGACCTTTATACTAGAGGCTGTCTCGAAGAGTTGGGGAGTTTGTTCTTCGCGATCGCGATTTGTTTTCTGTGATCTCAAAGAGCAATTTTGGGGCTGAAAAATTTTTGTGCTTCGTGATCGCGAAGCATTTTCCGCGATCGCGAAGAGAAAATACCTGGGCAATAGCTATATTTCGAGATTTCAGTCATTTTTAACACATTTGGAGATATGGAGCTCAGATTGAAGCGATTTTCACCATATAGATTGGGGTAAGTGTTCTATATCCAAAAGTGATTATACTTCATGATTCTATGGTTATATTCATCATTTATTTTGGATTTAAATGGAAGAAATCAAGATTTTGGGAAAATCTTCCAAAAAACGAAAATTTAAGATTTGGAGGTCGAGTTGTTATCGAAATTTGATAAAATTGGTATGGTTGAACTCGTATCGGAATGAGAGCTTGGATTTTTTAACTATTATCGTGTTTCAAGATGTAGGCCCCACGAGCAATGTTTGAGTTAAATGTTGGATTTTTATGGACTGAAACAAATTAATTGTGACTAGATTTGAGACATTCAAAGGCCGATTTGCGAGGTAAGGGCATAGCAGAGTACATAATTTCACATTTTGAGGTAAGTAACACCTCTAATCGTGGAGTTGAGGGTATGAACCCTAAATATACGTATTATGTGAATTGTTTGAAGGTGACGCACATGCCAGGTGACGGGTATGTGGGCGTGCACTATAGAAATTATGGCATAATTGGTTACGTGAAATTTTATAGCCAAATAATCTTGGCATTTTCTATGTAGTTTTATGTGTTAAAGAAATTGAGCTGAGAATCATGTTAAAAATCATGCTGAGGCTATGTGCCAGTATTATTGAAACCCAAAGAGGTCATATTGCTGGTAAATTATTTGTTTAAAATAAAATTTCATACTATGTCATGTTCATTCATTTCATATCATTTCTGAGTCTCTGTTGCTATTTATTGATTCATCATATTATCATTTTGGGCTAGTTTCATGACATTGTGAGCTCGAGAGACTGGAGAGATTGATGACTGAGTGAGGCCGAGGGCATGATTGTGAGGATAATTATAGGATCGGGATGCACGCCGCAGCAGGCTAGATTGGCTTATTATAGCATGCGAGTTGTCGGTGCAGCACGTGAGTTGTCCGTACGGATCTAGATATTATTATAGTACGTGAGCTGTCGGTGCAGATCCAGATATTATTATAGCATGTGGGTTGTCTGTGCAGTACGTGGGTTGTCCGTGTAGCACGTGGGTTGCCCGTGCTGATCCAGATAGTGATACTATAGCATGTGAGTTGTCCGTGCAGCATATGAGTTGTCCATGCGGATTATAGTGCTTTGGCTGAAAGGAGCCCCTCCAAGAGTCTGTACACCCTCAGTGAATGCAATCGACTATAAATAGGGATCGGGCTGCACGCCGCAGCGGGTATGACACAGCGATGTGTGATTGAGTATGTTGAGAATAGCGAGAGAGAATGCGAGACAGTGAGATTGAGTACTCTGTGAGTGTGAGTGTGAGTGCATGAGCGCATCATCGAGATGCATTGCATTTGACATGCGTACTTGAGATGCATGGATAAAGGTGCATTTTCTTCTACTACCCAGTTTTGGGGACATTTGTGATTTTACCCGTATCTTGGCATGTAGGCATAGAGAAGTACTTTCCTCATGCTATCTGAAAATGAAATGTCTTACTATCTGTTTGAAGGATTTTTGAGAAAAATCACTGTTTTCAAACTTACTCATATTTTGGTATGTTTTTTTTCGGTAAAAGATTTGGATTTTCACAGAGATACTTGAAAAGAAATGCCTATTTTCTTTTCTGGAACTGTGAACGGACTGAGCCTTTTAAATTATGAGATACTCTTTTGTTACGTGTTCTATGCTGTTATGAGCTGTTGTGGGATATTATGTTGGACCCGACCTTTTTGTTAGATCGTCACTACTTTCAACCTAAGGTTAGGTTGTTACTTATTAAGTACATGGGGTCGGTTGTACTCATACTACACTTCTGCACCTTGCGTGCAGATGATGGCTGCTGATGTTACTTTGTTTGTTGGGAGCTGGATCTGAAGATGTACCTGCGTTCCGGTTGTAGCTGCCTCTTGTTCATGGTAGCCTTATATTTATAACAATTTGTTCATGTATATTTCGAACAGATGATGTATTATTTCATACCAGTTTTGTAAATTCTATTCTTAGAAGCTCAAGATTTGTACTACCAGCTCTTGGGGAAATGTATTGGTTTTATCTATTTTCTTTTAATTAATTGCCTTATTAATTTCATTGGAATTGGATAGTTGGTAATTGGCTTACCTAGTGGGTTGGGTTAGGTGCCATCACGACTAGTTGGATTTTAGGTCGTGACAAGGTGGTATCAGAGCCCCAGGTTCATAGATTCTACAAGTCATGAGCAAGTGTCTAGTAGAGCCTTTCGGATCGGTATGATGACGTCCATACTTATCTTCGATAGGCTACAGGGCATTTAGGATAATTTCCCATATTTTTTTCCTTATCGTGTATAATTGATTTAGCTTGAAATATAACTCTTTGAATTCCTTCCACGCATTCGTGTGCACATGTGAGCGCTCGGTATCAGTTGTGTATCGCTGACTTGTGATTTCATAGATGATGTGCGAGATGTGCATTCTGTGTTTTGGAGATATGCCAGTCTGGAGGACTTGAGGCTAGGTTTGGACCATTGCTTAGGCTCGGCAACTTCAGTGGTAACTTGTATATTTGGACTCATATGTTTGGTAATATCCCTATGAGTGGAAAAACTTTATAGCTGGATGAGCGGTCAAATGGCTATATGATGAGGATGATGCGATTGTGGGGTGTGTTAAGATGGATTGAATATGTCGAGAAGTGTTTATTTGGAATGTAAAGAGGGCCATTGGGTGGTTGATTTTCTCTTGATGTGACGTACAGTCTCAAATTGTGAGTGTGTTGAGGGATCTGTCATGCAGTTTAATTGTGGAGAAAATTAAATTTTCATGTCTTGTTAATGAGCTTGGACTCAGGAAGATTAAGTTATTGCGCAGTAATTGTAGACGCGAAAGGGTATAACAAGATGCCAATTTGAGGCTAAGTAGGTGTGTTTCTTATAATGTTAATTGGAGAGTTTCTTTTCTACCAGCAGGTTATATGTATTGAGATTTGAATTTGAATCTAGTTGAGAAAGTTGACTTGACTGTCAAGAGAATGAATGTGAGATTAGCGGATGATTGAGGTATTTTATGGTTGGTGTTGCATGGGTCTGAGAAGAATTTTCGTTGAACTGACTGCGATATTATCGCAGTAATAGAGTGGGTATTGTGAGTTATGGAATGTTTTAATCTATGGCTTTGAGCCAAGTGGGGGAGCCTGCTATTGACAATTCAATTTCATGGTTATATGTAAAGGTTTAGTTTTGGGCTGAGGCATACTGATGGGTTAGTTATGACTTGCAGAGGTTGAGATCGAGGATGGCTCGAATAAGGAAATTTCTAAATACGGGTTATATTGCGCTTTATGAGTATATGAAAATCGTGGTATGAGTGAGTTATTATTTGGGAATGATGTAGTGCGCATGGAGTATGAATTTGATTGGTGGTATTAAAGTAGAGTTACTTATTTGAGTGTTGTGCTAATGGGGCACGTGTCCTTTGGCCCATTTGGGCAGTGTAATGTGGATTTGAACAAATGGGGTGACTCTCGAGAATGTTCTAATGGATTCGAGATTAATATGTAACAACTGAGACTTTTTGGCGGATTTGTTTATGGCTAAAATCTGAGATTTACGTTGGATGGTATCGAGACTTGTGGCATTTTTGTATATCATTATGGATTTTTATTTCGGCATCAGAAAGGTGAATGAAACGGCCTTAGACTCAAATAAGGTATTTTCAGAGTGGGTGTTTCGGTTGTGGTATTTATAGGGGTAATTATGATGTGGTGAGACTCTACAGATGTTTTAGTGGCAATATTCTTGGGTTTTGGTGACCTACGTTGTTTGGTCGAGTTAGAGGAATTTAGTTCTAATAGCTTGGTTATGTGCAGATGGATTTTAAATTGTTCTTGATGGTTTAAATCGGATATTTTCTACTGGTGTGGGAAATGTGTTGTGTATTATGATTTCCTCTTGGAAGGAAGCAAGGGGAAGGTTTCTAACTAACCGGGTATGTAATTTGTTGATGACTCAGAGTAGATAATGGAATTCTTGTGCTTGTCAGTCTTGAAGAGAAGGTAACGAATGTTGGACAACATGGTCAGTTTCAGATATTTCGATGAATGTTGTAACTGCTCGATAATTCCTGAGAAGGTTGCGCATTTCAGAAGGCGCATTGTGTTTTGACTTACGGATGTTCATCGGTATTGCAGTACTCACCTGGTTGATAGACTACTGATATTCAAAGTATTGTTATGTGGCACAGAAGAATTATGAAAGTATTCCTCATGGGATTATCGTGAATGGAAGATATGTTAGTCATTTTAGTGCTAGAGTTGGGATCAGTTACGGTGATTCATGTGTTCGATGAATGTGGAGACTGGGAATTCTCAGAAGTATATTATTTCGGGGTTGCGACCTCTTTGAGGTGACTATTTTATTTAAAACTCGGTGGAGGCACTAGTTGCGTTAATTATTTGTGATAGCTACGCCTATAAGTGTACTTGTTTAATTACTCCTGTATGATAATTTATCTGATTCATTAATTTTCTTCCTCTACAATTGTCCACATGCACCTACGGTTATCCTCTTTACGAAATTTAAGGAGTTGGTTGTAACATTACGGTTGTAGTGGTGCTTGTTGAACTTGCAATACGGTTCTCTTCCTTGAGACATCTCCCATATTTGGGTACATAGATTGCGCAGTTGTGGCTTGAGTTATATTGACATGGCGTGTCTGTGGGACATTTGTGTTTAACAATATAAGGTTATTGGACCGAGAATAGCTACTATCAGGCTTGATTATGGTATATTCGGGAGGATAACATTGAAAGTCGGCTTAGGAGAGGATTATGGTTCTGGTTGGGGCGAGAGAGCTCTATGGCTGGTTGATCTGATGAGTGGTTATGAATTTTTGATTGTTTCTTTCATCATTGGTAGTGTACGAAGGTTTCAGATGAGGTTCTATTGAATGTGGGGTTTTATACTAGTACTTGGTTGGTTTTGAGTAGTTACTGTGATCAGAAATGGTGTTATGAGTATACGAGTTATGTAGTATGTTATGCGATTATATTTGGGATTATGGTTATGGTTGGATACGGCTTGTTCAGGATTATACAGTGTGTATATGTGAGATTCGGGTCTTGAAAAGAATTTTGGATGTTAGAAATTTGGCTCCAAGGTTTTTGGACTAAGGTCAAATTAATAATTTCCAGTTATGTTGTGTGGTCAAACCTATATAGAATAGGGTGACGTGAGATCACCCCCGAGTACATGCGTGGTAAGATGGAATAGTGATGTGGTGGCTTGGAAATAATTTCTGGCACGTTCGAGGACGAACGTATGTTTAAGTGGGGGAGAATGTAACGACCCGGCCGGTCGTTTTGAGTATTATAACCCCGTTCCCCAATTTACTGCTCAATTTATGCCTTACAATTGATTTATGACTTATCGGGTTAGTTGGTTTGGATCCGGAAGGATTTCGGAGTGAAATGAGACACTTAGTCTCATAATTAAAAATTTTAAGTCAGAAAAGTTGACTGGATGTAGACCTATGTGTAAATGACCTCGGATTTAATTTTTGATGATTCCAATAGCTCGATATGGTGATTTTGGACTTAGGAGCGTGTCCGGAAGATTATTTGGAGGCCGGTAGAGGAATTAGGCTTGAAATGGCGAAAGTTAAATTTTTAGGAAGTTTGATCGGGGAGGTTGACTTTTTGATATCGGAGCCGAAATATGATTCTGAAAGTATTAATAGGTCTGTTATATCATTTATGACTTGTGTGCAAAATTTGATGTCAATCGGACTTGATTTGATAGGTTCTGGCGTCGCTTGTGGAAACTTGAAATTTCAAAGTTCATTAAGCTCGAATTGGGGCATGATTCGTACTTTTAGCGTTATTTGATGTGATTTGAGGCTTTCACTAAGTTCGTATGATGTTTTAGGACTTGTTGGTATATTTGGTTGAGGTTCCGAGGGGCTCGGGTGAGTTTCGGGATGGTTTCGGACCATTTCTAGGCCATTCTTAGTTGCTGGTTTTTGGCCGCAGAGGTATGCATCGCAATCGCGACCAAGAGCAATTTTGCTGTTTGGGCAATGTGAATCGCGATCGCATAGAACAAAATCTCTGCTGTACTGATACGATTTTGGAAGCTTATATCTTGCAATCTATAATGGATTTGGAGATGATCCAAAAATGAAAGTTGTAGTCTTTGATGTTTAGTTATCATAAAAGTAAACCATTTGTAATTTGGAGTTGTATACAAAACGTTAAGGTAGATACACTATAGGCTGTTTGGGAAGAGTTTGGAAATCTCTGTTGCACATGGCTGACTTTGGAAGCTTATATTTAGCAATCTATATGGAATTGGAAGATGAGCAACAAATAAAAGTTATATCTCTTGGTGTCTAGTTGTCAGAAAGTTAAACCATTTGCAATTTGGTATTTTGTACAAAATGTTATGACCATTATACTAGAGGTTGTCTGGAAGAGTTGGGGAGTTTGTTCTTCGCGATCGCGAAAAACCAGAGCAATTCTGAGGCTGAAAAAATTTTGTGCTTCGCGATCGCGAAGAGCAAATACCTGGACAATAGCTATATTTCGAGGTTTCAACCATTTTTAAACACATTTGGAGCTATGGAGCTCGGATTGAAGCGATTGTTTAGGCGACTTTCACCATATGGATTGGGGTAAATGTTCTATATCCGAAAGTGATTATACTTTATGATTCTATGGTTATATTCATCATTTATTTCTGATTTAAATGGAAGACAAGATTTTTGTAAAATCTTCCAAAAAATAAAAATTTAAGATTTGGAGGTCGAGTTATTATCGAGATTTGATAAAATTGGTATGGTTGAACTCGTATCGAAATGGGAGTGTGTAAATTTTATCGGGTTCCGCGATGTGGGCCCCACGGGTACTTTTTAGTTAAATTTTGGATTTTTATGGAAAATTTATATTTTCATATGAAAATAATTCCAATAAATTTTATTGACTAAAACGAATTAATTGTGACTTGATTCGAGGCATTCGAAGGCCGATTTGCGAGGCAAAGGCATAGCAAAGTAAAGAATTTCACATTTTGAGGTAAGTAACTCTTCTAATCTTGGAGCTGAGGGTATGAACGCTGAATATACGTATTATGTGAATTGTTTGGAGGTGACGCACATGCTAGGTAACGGGCGTATGGGCGTGCACTATAGAAATTATGACGTAATTGGTTCCGTGAAATTTTGTAGTCAACTAATCTTAGCATTTTCTATGTAGTTTTATGTGTTAAAAAAATTGAGCTGAGAATTATATTAAAAATCATGCTGAGGCTATGTGCCAGTATTATTGAAACTCACAGAGGTCATATTGCTGTTAAATTATTTGTTTAAAATAAAATTTCATACTCGGTCATGTTCTGTCATTTCATATCATCTCTCAGTCTCTGTTGCTATTTATTGATTCATCATATCATCATTTTGGGCTAGTTTCATGACATTGTGAGCTCGAGAGACTGGAGAGATTGATGACTGAGTGAGGCCGAGGGCCTGATTGTGAGGATAATTATGGGATCGGGATGCACGCCGCACCAGGCAAGATTGGCTTATTATAGCACGTGAGTTGTCCGTGCAGCACGTGAGTTGTCCGTGCGGATCCAGATATTATTATAGCACGTGAGTTGTTCGTGCAACACATGAGTTGTCTGTGCGGATCCAGATATTATTATAGTACATGAGTTGTCCGTGCGGATCCAGATATTATTTATAGCACGTGAGTTATCCGTGCGGATACAAATATTATTATAGCATGTGAGTTGTCCGTACAACACGTGGATTGTTCATGCTGATCCAGATATTGATATTATAGCACATGAGGTTTTCATGCAGCACGTGAGTTGTCCGTGGAGATTATAGCGCTTAGGCTGAAAGGAGCCCCTCCAGGAGTCTGTACACCCCCAGTGAGCGCAGTCTACTATAAATAGGGATCGGGATGCATGCCACAACGGGTATGATACAGCTATGTGTGATTGAGTGTGCTGAGCATAGCGAGAGAGATTGTGAGACAATAAAATTGAGTACTCTGAGAGTGTAAGCACATGAGCGCATCATCGAGATGCATTGCATTTGACATGCGTACTTGAGATGCATGCATAGAGGTGTATTTCCTTCTACTACCCAGTTTTGGGGACATTTGTGATTTTACCTGTATCTTGTCATGTAGGCATAGAAAAGTACTTTCCTCATGCTATCTGAAAATGAAACATCTTACTATCTGTTTGAAGGATTTTTGAGAAAAATCACTGTTTTCAAACTTACTCGTATTTTGGTATATTTTTTTCGGTAAAAGATTTGGATTTTCACTGAGATACTTGAAAAGAAATGCCTATTTTCTTTCCTGGAATTGTGAACGGACTGAGCCTTTTAAATTATGAGATACTCTTTTGTTACGTGTTCTATGTTGTTATGAGCTGTTGTGGGATATTGGTGCTGGACCCGACCTTTTTGTTAGATCGTCACTACTTTCAACCTAAGGTTAGGTTGTTACTTATTAAGTACATGGGATCGGTTGTACTCATACTACACTTCTGCACCTTGCGTGCAGATGATGGCTGCTGATGTTACTTTGTTCGTTGGGAGCTGGATCTGAAGATGTACCTGCGTTCCGGTTGTAGCTGCCTCTTGTTCATAGTAGCCTTATATTTATAACAATTTGTTCATGTATATTTCGAACAGATGATATATTATTTCATACCAGTTTTGTATATTCTATTCTTAGAAGCTCATGATTTGTACTACCAGTTCTTGGAAAAATGTATTGGTTTTAACTATTTTCTTTTAATTAATTGCCTTATTAATTTCATTGGAATTGGATAGTTGGTAATTAGCTTACCTAGCGGGTTGGATTAGGTACCATCACGACTAGTTGGATTTTGGGTCGTGACAAAAACAATCAATGCGCGACGTTTCGCATTTGAGGACACATGTCCGAAGTCAGAACGACGCGACTGGTGGAACGTTTCGTTGGCCCGTCATCTCGGTTGTAACGTACGAAGGAAGAAATCAAGGCTCATCTATCACTTCCCATCGTTTCGATAAACCTACTCTCCAGAAATCGAGGGGACTATCTGTGTACGGGTAAAATCGGGGGTAATGCCTACCCCGATTTCCCGATGAGAAAACAGAGGGAGAGCACGGATGCACGAGACCCTTCTTATTGAAATCCGGGAAGGGTGAACGATGTGCCCGTCATCGGGTATGGTAAAGCGACGCGCCCCGAGCCAAGAATGAGTTCTAAGACCTCAGGAGACACGGTGAACGGTTACACATGACGGATAGAGGGTCGTGATACTCGCACTCAACCGGATATCACGGCGCAGATCTCGCTCGATGTCAATTATGGATCAAAATTACCGGAAAAGGAAGATTTTTACCTTTTTTTAAACTTATACTAAGGTTGAAACTCTCCTAATATATAAAGGGAAAGTTGTTCTTTTGTAACACATATTGTAACACGCAAATCAAAGCAATACAAGTTTACTTTCTGCTTTTTAGCTATTGTAAAGGTTTTTGCTCATTTGTTATGTTCTTCATTCACGACTGGGCTTAAACCGAGGGTCCAACCGAGGTCATTGGTCAGTCACACTCAGGCTTGGCCATAATATTGCAATTGGTTTGAACGTTTATTTCATCTCTAATTCATTTATTTGATATTCTTAATTGTTCGTGTTGAATTAAACCATATATTTTAACCCGCGTACAAATTTAATTGTTAGCCAATTTTAGAGTAAACCGATAGTCTACCCTAATACAAGTATTAGTGGCCGATTTCAAGGTCCCTTCCAAGTGAGTAAGTGAGTGAGTGAGTGAAAATATAGTGGTAACAATTTCAAATGCAAGTGAAACATAAAGGAACATCAGATGGGCAACTTCCCGTGCACGGCCACACTGAATTGACACCAAGTATATGGTGGATGACTAGCAAGCTAAGATGGAAAAATATCCAATCAAATAGTATATCTGTTGCAAGCTATGCTAATGATTGAATGGACAAGACAGTTCCTAAGAAGTGGCTCCCCTAAATTGGGTCATTCAAGAATTGAGGACCATTATTGCCATGTGATAACATGTGCGAACATCGTATATACCTAGAGATAAAAACTTGGTTGCCCAAGCATATACCCACAGTTGAGGAAGAAATAACAGCAAACACAGCAGCTGAAGAAGATAAAAGGTGACAACAAAAATAGAGACCATGACGTGGACTCGTGAGTCCTTTTGGTTTGAAGTAAAGTATTCACTTGGGTGATCCACCATTGTGATGCTTTCGACTCAATTTTTACATGCAAAGCGTTTTATTTTTGCGAAAAGGTATTTCATAAGAAAAGAAAACTTTTTCTTTTTAGGTGGAAATATAGAAGTACTCATTCGGGCACCTTTTAAAGGAAAAGGTGGGGTCTGTAAAATTGCATCGTTGTCCCACCGTATTGACAGTTTTAACTTTCAAATTGAGTTTACGTTATTATGTATATACACTTAGGGCCGGTTGGTCTAAAGATTAGATTAGGTTGGTTATTTCTGTATAAATTTTAAAATTAAATTTAGGATTTATTAATTATGCGAAAAAGAAAAAGATGAACTAAACGTTGTATTATCAATGCTATATTGTATGTGAAAAAGAGAAAAATCAGCCAAACATTGTATTAGAGGCTAGATTCTACGTGAAAAATATTTTTTAAATAATGTATAAAATTATGTTCATTTTAATATATGGATAACTCTTCTCTGACCGGCAACCAAACGTCAGTTGATATTAAACACTCCACTGACTACTAAGGTTTTTTAGCATTTTAAAATAACACATACAGTATGTTTCACGGCAAAACTTTTTTGTTTTCAAGTTAGAATTTAGATATTCCGTAGAGATTCATTGCTAAATTATGATATTGTAGTTACAACACTACGTTGTCTTAAGATTTTGCCCTGATTTTTTTACTATATTAGATTTTACCTTTTCTTAAAGGAAGGAAAAAGAGTTTACCATAATTGATTTTTATTTTTTCTTAAAGAAAAATATAGATATTTTTCATATTTAACAGATCCCTTACTTGTAGGAAAATATTGTGAACCTCTATAAATTGAGAATCAATCATTCACACAATAACAATAACAATAACATTCACAATATAGTCATTAAAAGAATCTTGTTTATGTGGAGAATTTATTCTCTCGATAAGCTTTTTCTCTTTTATATTAATAGATTAATATAAGTCAATTGGTCAAACCATATTAAATTATTATGCCTCTTTTAGTATATTTGTTCTTTTCGCCTGATTTGTTACCTTCAGCATGACACTTCGTAGCTTTCGATCCCAGCACCTTGGCGATATATATACATTTATTTGTAGGAGGATTCATATGAAATCATTTATCACAATACACTTTACATTTAATGAAGTTTAGGACATCAAAGTGTGACGTGAAATTGGCAGGGCATTTTCATATATACGTATTTTTGGGATCACCATTGAAATTCTACTCGCATTGTATAAAATTTTACGAAGTGTACCCGCTTTAATCTCTTCAATGCAAATTCAAAAATCAAATCTGAAGTCCTTCTATTTTTCAAATACAACTTCAGAAATTCGAAACTGAAGTAGTTTAATCTCTTCAATGTAACTTCAGAAATCAAATCTGAAGTTCTTTTATCTTTCAAATGCAACTTCAGAAATCCAAATCTTAAGTAGTTCAATCTACTGAATGCAACTTCAGATTTCGAATCTTAAGTTCTGAAACTTAAACTTGTTTTTCGAATTTCAACAATCTAATACACGATTCAATGCCCAAATCTACTCTAAATTAGCTCAAATTTGAAACATGGCTTTCAAATATATAAAGAACAAATGTCAATCATCAAATTGTCAAAAAAATAACAAATTTAACAAACCCATTTTACAACTAAGAAGAATAAGAAAAAGAAACTCTAAGCACAAAGAAAAAAAAGAAAATATTAGTAAAGAAGAAGAGAAAGTGTATGTATTTAAAGTTATCCACAAATTGAGTATCAGTTAACTCTTTTTTAATAAGTTGGTACAAATTCAATGAATGACGCTAAACACGAAAAATTGACGAAATGGCTGATCATATTTCTGTCTAAAAAACTGGTTATAATGTTCTAAAAAGAATTTCTTTCAACCAATACGAAAAAAGAAAAAGATAAGTGAGCCTGGAAAATTAATGAGGTCCCATATAAAATGCTTGCACCTGGACCTGGTGGTCCAATTTGAATCTCAAATATCATTGTTTAGGATAACTAACAGATCCGATTTCTTCTGTGCCTGCCAGGCATTTTGTTCTTCCCTCCCCTCTCCCCCAACCACTCTTTTTTCTTTTTTCTTTTTCAAAACACGACCTCTATTTCCTGCTATAAAGTTTGCTTATTGACGTTGTCAAACTGCATTTGATCTTTCGACTAGCTAATTGACCCTTTTTAGTTTTTCTTAGTCGCGTCGATAGATATTTAAAAATTGACTAAACCAATTTAACTATATCGTACCAAATTAATTTTTAGGTTTCTTTGAATAAAACTGTAGGTTTTTATATAAATCTATAATCATACCGATAATTAGAATATGTATTTTATTTTATGAAAAATAAATCGAACTATATCGAATAAATTTATATATGAAAAATATATTTATATACTAAGTTTAAAAATAATAAAGCACTAATTTTTTTTTGGGCCTTGAAATTACGAAAACGTTTACAAGACAACAAGTAGTTAAACTCAAAATTCTAATTCACAAACCTATTATGCTTCTCCTATTGAAACTAAATTATTTCCAGCATATTCACTAGGCAAGACATAAGGAATTCTAGCGATTATGAGTAGCAACTATAATATAATATTAAATATATTTCCTTTCATATGATTTAGATTTAACTTTCTGAATATTTAATCTTCTGTAGACTTTATTCTTGAGTCCCAATTTGGTTAATATCTTTCCATTCGTGTGATTTATATTGTTTTTATCTTTGCTTAATTTCTTTTACACTGCGGCAGAATAGTCGATGGATTTATACTCTGACCATCTTGTATATATGTTTTCTTAATTCATCACCCTTTAAACAGTAAAAATATCTAGAGAATTTTGCTAAGTCCCATAAAAGTACATATGTTATTGTATTCTACTTTTACTAGTGATTTTTACATGACATTTTAAAAAATACCGAAAAATTAATCGAACCGTACCGATACCAAAGAGAAAACGACATGATTGAGAAGGTTTCGAAAAGTCTAATTTTAATTATACATAATAGAATAACCAAAAAAATAGTATGTTATAAAGTTTATAAAATAACTAGTCGAGCCTAACCATTGACAACCCTACTTTTCCTCACAAAAAAAAAAAAAAACAGAAAATGAAATTCACCATGTCAATCGATATGTCTCTGTTTTCTCATACTGTCACGGTCCAATTTTGGGCCACGACCGTTGCATAAGAGGATGCTACACCTCCTAGGGAGCCTAACCACAACACACAACAGTTGAGTTCTTTTTAACTCAACATAATTAAAAACTTGCGTACGAACAACATTTGTAGCGGCCCGCAAAATTTTGAATTTATTTAAGATAAATTTACGCTTATTATATGTTAAATGATTGTTATTATAGCAACCTAATCCCTCCTTTTGAGCATTTATATTTATTTGTTTGAGTCAAGGCTTCCTACTAGTCAGTGGCGGACCCAAGATTTTGTGCAAGCGGGTTCAATCTTAGAAGTATATAAATTTAGTGGTAAAATAATAGTTGTCAAGTGGGTTCAAATAAAATATTTATGCAAAATTTACACAACTTTAATCCTAATTTATACATATACACAGTATTATTATTTTGTGAAGCGGGTTCAATTAAACCCGCTAGTCACCACTTGGGTCCGCCACTGCTACTAGTTCATATATTGTACTTGAACTTGTATTCATGCTTAGTTTGAGTCTCAAGAGGCTCGGGATGAGTTCGAACTATTGTATGCAACTAGTGAGCTTAAGAATTTCACAAATTAACTTTAAGCCTCAATTTGAGTAGTCGCTCTCCGATTCACATTACGAGATCTTAGGTAGGTTCATGATGTTTGGCATATTTCGATATGTGTTGATGTTACTTTGCCCATGCTTTAACCACTTT
>AWOL01S0065195.1:3671-17536 GCA_000715115.1 Nicotiana otophora
GGGGGGGGGGATATAGGAAACGTACTTCCTCTCTCGATGCTTGGGGCTAGGACGAGAGTATTTTAAATATCCATCCCAAGGAACCTTTTTAAGACCTGCTCTAGCAGAAATGATGTCCCTCACCCTGAAAAGAGAAGATTGCCAAGGATTCCTTAAATAGGAGTACTATCCAAAAGTTAATATCTCAAATCTAATAAGATAAATGCCCCTGTTAGAACAGTGGTTACTGCTTTTCCCAATGGTAAATTTACCTCTCTGCAAACTCGATTGGAGTCTCCCCAGGTCTTATGTTCTGAGGCTCCAGGTACCAAACATCACAGACAACAGCCCAAGATGTCATGAGCTGCAAGAGGTGCATTGTGAAGGATTGTCTGCAATTAATAGAAGAAAGTCATACTTTAAACTAGCAAACAGAAAACAGGAGAGAAGAGAGTATAACGAGATGAATATCACCAAATACACCAGATAAGCAATTTGGCATTAAGAAAACCTTACTTTCTACTATTCCAAAAGGCGTCAACAAAAATTTTGTTGTACTTGATTGCAACAGGACAAACAGTGCAACCGAGTTCAAATGCTCCCTATTCATCATGCAAGAAAAAGGATAGAGGCATCAAAACCATTAGTTTAAACACTTGGGGAAAAAGAAAAAGAGAACTTGTAATCGCACCCCTTTTTACCCTAAAGATACTAAAATAATACTGAAGACCAGAAACACCACAAAATTTACTTTTCAGCTTCACTCTTTAACCACTTACTCACAAGAAAGAACTCCTAACAGTTGAAGGGGGAGTATTCAAAAAAGACCTATAATTTGGGTCAAGGAGAGCTCAACCTTTTAAAATTCTATATAACGAGTGAATTCATTGGACCAACCTTTTTGAACATGACAGTGTAGTGGTTATTTACGCAAGTTCCCTCGGGGAATATAAGAAGAGGGTTGTTATCGGCCCCTTCAACATGTTGCCTCAACCTGAAAATTAAAATCTGTAAGAAAAATAGTAGAAAATGAGATGTCCATAATGATTCTTCTGACATCACGTACTTTCGTGCTACAATTTCACGATCCTTGGCTTCTGAACGGTTGAACCAGATACATCCAACACCTTCTAAAATGGTACTCTGCAGTAGTCCTGCAAATATTTAAAATTAATGAGAAATTAATGTACCGAACAGGCTACATACAATTTCATAAATTTTGCCTTGAAGTTATACAAAGACAGGTTTGCAGCCCAAAGTTCCCTAACTATGTGTGTCATTTCTCTTCTCAAGTGCCCATCGAAAGGTGACTTTAACACCCTTAAAGGTGGCAACTAATAATGCAGATGACGTTGAGCCACACAATTCAAATACTTTGAAACAATCGAATGACACCCCATCATTAATGACAAGGTGAAGGACAGTACAAGAAGACATACTTGTTTCGCCCCTGTTGACCCACTTCAGCGGGGATGGTATAGCACCTTATAATCCTATGGTTTAAACTTAAGCAAATGGAATGCTAGAAATTAAGCTAGTGATAAGCAAGTTAGACTAAACTTTGGCCTAGACAATACCAGCAGGGCAGCAAAGATGAAAAGGGTATCTTGTTTTTATAATTGGCCCGGCGATTTAACAAGACTCGATGCATACAAGATTCTAAATCACAGGAATAACCACTTTACCAAAATATGAGCTGGCAAAGTGTCTTAGCTAGAGTCTAGTCACGTATAAACAAGGTTTTAATTCTGCCTGTACAGGACACTAACAAGATTTGCTTGCCCAGTAAAAGAAAGGTAAGGAGATGAGGGGTAGCCATACAAGATAACCTGGAGTTTAGTCAAGCTAAAACTCTTATAACCATCATTCATATAAGTTTGGTGAAATTCTAAGGACAACATAGACATATACATGGCTATGGAAGGCAAGTAGAAGTATTGAAGAATCAAGATAAGTGCAGCATCACAAGAACACAGAGGGGACATTTAGCATGTGTCATATTATTTCAAAATGAAAGAATTATCATCATCAAGCTAACAATGTCATCATATGAGCTTTAGGAAACGGGTAGAGGTATCATCATATTGGGGAAATATTTTAAGCATGTCAAGTAAGGGGTTTCAAGTATAGTGGAACTTAACAGCAACACTTTACCTTAACTAATATGATATCATAACATAAAAAATCTTATCCATACCGTATAGCTTAAGCTAAGTGTATAACAATCTCAGAATATACATAAAAGTGATACAAGATCCAACCTTCTTAGGGCATGCTTACATGAGCAGTCATGAGTTCAATCAGATGATTAATAAGAAGCTTCTAAAATCAACAGAACCACAAAGACATGTCAAAGAGATAAAACTAGCTTAAAGGTCATGAGCCAGTGTACCTAAACTAAGATAACAATCTGGTTTTCCCCACTAAACAAGTACACACTTTGTTTAAGTCTAGGTTATTAAGTGAACCATCACGAAATGCAATTAACACTCGAGGCAGATTAGCATAACTGTCATTGTATTATTAAAAGAACATTAGAAACTAAATATCAGGAGGCCTTGGAAGTTTTTAGGCTATTTTTAATACTTACAAGAAAGGTAGGTTATCAAATGTCATTAGGATCAATACATAATTTAATTTCTATAACTTAAGGAAGTTCATGATCTCAGAATCTATTTAACAGTCATTAATAAACACATAAAATAGTCAAGAATGAACACATTGTTAACGACATCATTCAGCAAGAGGTAATAGCACAATTTATGCTCGGTAATTCAAACTAACAAAAGAAGAATAGGGTCGAGGTTTTGATGATCTCCTTTGGAGCACCAAACCAAACGGGTATTCAAAATAGCCGTTTAGGTAGCCAAAAGATTAAGCTTTCAACCAGTAACAAACTAAGAACCAGAAAGAGAGAGAAAAGCATAGATTGAGTAAGAACTCGAACTTTAATCGAAAATTCCTAAACAACACTATATTGTATTAGTTTCTCAGATGTTAGGTGTTGGTGTGTTCTTGTTGAGAGCATTGAAGGCTGCTATTTATAGTGGCCATTGAGCCTTAGGGTTTCAATAGATTCAAGTAATGGCAGTGGAGAGTGACGATGAACTGATTATGTGAGCAACATCGAGTGAAATCAGAGAAGACAGGTGTGAGAGAAGTGATAGTTTTTACCTAAGATAGGGGAACTGTCCGTTGAAATCAAAAGCCACCGGATAAATCACCAATGTCCAGAGGTCGCTATGCATGATCTCTGGACCAAGAATAATGATGATAACACTAAAGATATAGCCATGCATGCCATAGATTTGCAAGGACGAAGGAAAAATCAGACGAGTTGAAGTTTCGTCTTTTAGGTATAGGGTTTCAAATTGGGGCTTTTAAATTTAATGATAGAAATGGGAAAATCGGCTAGATTAGCGAATGTAGGGGGAAGGGGATGATTTGAAGACTGAATTTGTGACCTTGCACAAATTGGTGCAAGGTCTGTTATTGATTAGGGTTGATGGAGTTTGAGAGACGGAAGAGAGAAAAGAGAAACTAGTGTGGTTGTTTTGGCAATGAATGAGCTAGGATTGGGGGGTATCTCGGAGTTAAAAATGGGAGATGGGACGAGAACCATTGGATCTGTTAATCAAAAGCTCCGATTGCTTTGATAATTACGGATTTCTAAATAATTAAACTAGGAAAATCGATGGCCGTTGAATTCTTGTGATCCAACAGCGGAGATAAAACATGACTCGCCCTTTAAAATAAATAGAAAAGCGGGATTAAATTTGATCCATTAATAATATGGATCAACGTCTGAGATTATATATGTTTGTTTTGTGAGAGGATGAGACGGGTGATGTGGCAGGTCGTGATTAGCTTAAAAGAGATGGCAAGGATTACAGTAGGGCTGCTTATCGGGCGGATCGGACAGTTATTTACGCCTAACGGTTCGGCTTATCGGTTATCAGCTTTTAAATATATTAATCTGCTAGTCACCCGATAAGATATCAGGCGAATTGGTATCGGTTTAGCTATTATCGGGCGGTTTATATATCTTCTATGTATGTTTACATATTTTCCTGGAGATGCATATGATATTCTTTGACTTTTAGAAAAACAATTATGCAATTAGATGTTTAGTGACTTGACTGGAATTGTTACTGATTCATCCACCGAATTAATGAGATGCATTATTACCTTAATTAACAGTATAAAACAACTACAGAACTAACTAAATTCTGTTTTTCACTTTGTGAGTTGGTTTAGGCTGATCCTTACTTAAGCTTAAGGAAATCCAAATAAAAATAAACTAGTGTTCGAAAAATAAATAGCAACAGAAANAGCGGAGATAAAACATGACTCGCCCTTTAAAATAAATAGAAAAGCGGGATTAAATTTGATCCATTAATAATATGGATCAACGTCTGAGATTATATATGTTTGTTTTGTGAGAGGATGAGACGGGTGATGTGGCAGGTCGTGATTAGCTTAAAAGAGATGGCAAGGATTACAGTAGGGCTGCTTATCGGGCGGATCGGACAGTTATTTACGCCTAACGGTTCGGCTTATCGGTTATCAGCTTTTAAATGTATTAATCTGCTAGTCACCCGATAAGATATCAGGCGAATTGGTATCGGTTTAGCTATTATCGGGCGGTTTATATATCTTCTATGTATGTTTACATATTTTCCTGGAGATGCATATGATATTCTTTGACTTTTAGAAAAACAATTATGCAATTAGATGTTTAGTGACTTGACTGGAATTGTTACTGATTCATCCACCGAATTAATGAGATGCATTATTACCTTAATTAACAGTATAAAACAACTACAGAACTAACTAAATTATGTTTTTCACTTTGTGAGTTGGTTTAGGCTGATCCTCACTTAAGCTTAAGGAAATCCAAATAAAAATAAACTAGTGTTCGAAAAACAAATAGCAATAGAAAAGAGGTAGCAGGATAGCTTGCTAGTGTTCGAATTCTTACCAGATATATTAGAACTGAATCGAAATCGAATTAGAAAGTAAATTAATTTCCTGACAAAGTATGACGAGGAAAATGACATTCTTCTGCCACAAAATTCCTCTTTTAATCCCTAGAATAATTTTGACATTTTTCCAAATTTTTACATAGATTTGGTCTATTTTATCAATAGCAGAACTAAAGATTCGACCATCAAGTAAAGATTCGAAAATGAAAAGAAAGAAACTTATCGCCTGTTGCTCTGACTATGGCCATAACTGAGAGTCTGAGATCTAGAGTTGAGATTAGAGCTATAGAGCTATGGAGGAAAGACCCTTGAGAAGAGAATGGGAGGAGAGAGCGAGAGGCAGCGGCTGGAGAAATTGGGAAGTCTAGATTTTAGGGTTTCTAAATTCTAAATTTCTAATAGAGTAAATTGTACTATACATCTTTTTCTCTATATTTAATACAATGGTGAGAGATGGCCACTAAGGCACTAACCGGGAAAAATAGAAAACAAAAGGGATGTATTTTGGCTACCAATACCAACACTTGTTAATGGGAAATTGGGAATTGATACTTGACAGAAGCTATATCATTAAGATATATATTCTTAATGGGTTAACGGATTATCCGTTAACAAAATTGAATAATATGCCCCCAAACCGATAAGCCGTTAATAAAAAAATTTCAATCTGTTCCCTGTCCGTTAAACCGTTAAACCGTTAACCCGATACCAATAAGCCATTAAGCTTCGGTTTCGGTTTGGTTTTCGGTTTCGGTTCAGTTTTGAACACCCCTAGATTACATGGATTAAAGGGGTTGTTTGGGTTGGGTATTTTCGGACTGGGATCTCTGTATTTTGGCCAAAAGTTAATTTTAAAGTATGGCCAATCCATGTTTAATTAAAAACGGCGATTATAGCCTTTTGGATTTTAACCCTTTTGAAATTAATTTGAACAAACTTAATTATTTTCAATAAAATGTAGTAAAATTATATTTAACAAATATACTACTAAATATTGTAATTAATTATTTATAAAATACTGTTTTCTAAATTGTAACACTAATTTTGAATTATTAGCATAATAATCTAATTAATTAGAAATTAAGGAATAATTCATTACATTAATTATAAAGACTATGTGACGTACATAACAATTATTTTAATAATCTAAAAATAGTGAGCATGGTATATTTATAATTATAATTATAACATTCAACTATCAATTTCAAAACCACTAATACTAAATTAATTTTGTTAAAATAAGTATTATTTATTGAAAATATTTTCAAAATATTGATTGTAAATTATTAAGNGCTATAGAGCTATGGAGGAAAGACCCTTGAGAAGAGAATGGGAGGAGAGAGCGAGAGGCAGCGGCTGGAGAAATTGGGAAGTCTAGATTTTAGGGTTTCTAAATTCTAAATTTCTAATAGAGTAAATTGTACTATACATCTTTTTCTCTATATTTAATACAATGGTGAGAGATGGCCACTAAGGCACTAACCGGGAAAAATAGAAAACAAAAGGGATGTATTTTGGCTACCAATACCAACACTTGTTAATGGGAAATTGGGAATTGATACTTGACAGAAGCTATATCATTAAGATATATATTCTTAATGGGTTAACGGATTATCCGTTAACAAAATTGAATAATATGCCCCCAAACCGATAAGCCGTTAATAAAAAAATTTCAATCTGTTCCCTGTCCGTTAAACCGTTAAACCGTTAACCCGATACCAATAAGCCATTAAGCTTCGGTTTCGGTTTGGTTTTCGGTTTCGGTTCAGTTTTGAACACCCCTAGATTACATGGATTAAAGGGGTTGTTTGGGTTGGGTATTTTCGGACTGGGATCTCTGTATTTTGGCCAAAAGTTAATTTTAAAGTATGGCCAATCCATGTTTAATTAAAAACGGCGATTATAGCCTTTTGGATTTTAACCCTTTTGAAATTAATTTGAACAAACTTAATTATTTTCAATAAAATGTAGTAAAATTATATTTAACAAATATACTACTAAATATTGTAATTAATTATTTATAAAATACTGTTTTCTAAATTGTAACACTAATTTTGAATTATTAGCATAATAATCTAATTAATTAGAAATTAAGGAATAATTCATTACATTAATTATAAAGACTATGTGACGTACATAACAATTATTTTAATAATCTAAAAATAGTGAGCATGGTATATTTATAATTATAATTATAACATTCAACTATCAATTTCAAAACCACTAATACTAAATTAATTTTGTTAAAATAAGTATTATTTATTGAAAATATTTTCAAAACATTGATTGTAAATTATTAAGAATAAATAAATAAATTTTAAAAGGGAGGGTCAAAATTGGTCGTCAACATTCGTCATTATTGATTACTAGTGTCGGACACTGACCTTCTTCCGAGCTTGTCACTGGTTTCAACCTGAGGTTAGATTTGTTACTTACTGAGTTCACGGGGTCGGTTGTAGTCATACTACACTTCTGCACCTTGCGTGCAGATCTTGGAGCTAATGTTGCTGCATCTGGCGGAGGTGGCATTGAAGATGTACCCAATGTCCAGACATGGCTACCATCTGTCCTTGGTAGTTTTAGATTTGAGTTCTATTTATGTGTACTAATCCAAAAAAAATCTGGTTTTGTTGGTTGAAAGCCAAATAGCACGGCAGCAATTAGAAGGTATAGGCAGGCAAATTATAGTTACCCTAGGCTTCAATATTTGCCATCGATAAATTCTTTCACCAGCAAATCAAGTCAACTCTAATTCCACATCAAATGCACTCAGTTTGCACCAAACTTTTGCTATTACCTAAAGCAGTTAGCAGAACAACATCCACAAACTCCTACCTAAGAAGAATCATTTTTTTCTAAAAAGTGGTCCAATTGGCATGGCAAGAAGTTAGAGGGTTTACATAGCCAACTTATAGTTATGCTAAGATTCAATATTTGTCTTCCATATATTTTTGACTAGCAAACCAAGTTCAACTCCAATTCAGATCAATGCACTCACTCTGCATCAAACTTTTGGTAATTAGCTTATGCATTTATCATATCAAGATCTGCAAAATTCCTATCCAACACCCTGGTCCTGAATCATTAACTGAATTATACGTTCTAATCCAAAAACTTGAAGTTAAACTGTTGAAGGTGTAATTAGGCCTTAACTTTCAGAAATGCTCCATGGCGTGATGGTATATTAAGGTCTGGTTGTTAATATACATGTCTTCATATCAAGGCTCAGCAACTTTTGACAGAGAGACAAAATGAAAGAGCAACCAATGCAAATACAATAAAATCTTACCAACCCATCCAGGATGCTTCTGCATGATCACTGCAAATGCAGTCATCTGCTCTAGGACAATAAAATCTATCATTGACGTATGATTCGCCACAAAAACCTGTCAATAAAATGCATAAGTCAACTTGAGATGTATCAGAGAAGATGGTTCACATATGAAATATAAATTGTGGTGGCAGACATACCTGCTTAGGTCGTATGCTAGGCCGTGGACCATGGTATTTGACAACCCCAGTCCAAGATGCAACAAAGAAACTGCATATCAGCTCCACCAGACATCTCTGGAAAAAATTAACCAAGCCAAGGATGTTAGAAACCTTAATACGCATACACTCTTCAAGAGAATATCAAAAGTGCAACAGAAGCAAGTCTTGACATTTTATTCATAGCAGAGAATATCCAAACATATTGCCAATTTATCATACTCCTGGTGAAGTGATGTTTGTCTCAATGTCGATGAATATAATCTTTCTCCACAGTAAGACAACGAATAAAGGCAAACATTACCTTGTAGAGTCTGAGAAAATGCCAACCCGTAGTTCTTAACTAGTGCAGATAAAAGAGAAAATTGAAGTAACCAGATAGCAAGAGAGATACCTCAAGCTTTTTCCTGAACTTATCGTGTCCTTTCAGAAGGAAATGCACCGGGATATAGCAAGAGAGGAATATTATCCATCCTATTGTCAAGACAATAACTCTGCAATTGCATTAGAAGCAAAGGATGACAAAAGTGAGCTTCTTTCAATGGGGTAGTGAACAACTTTCCATCTTCTACATATAGAGGAAGTGCACTTATCACGGCCATGGTAGGTGATTAAAGTTAGTTCATGATTAGGACCCAAATGAGGAAAAATAAAAGAAATGAAAGAGGCTAAACCTTATAGGGAAAAGAATCCCATATCTAACAACAACCCCCAAGCACCATAAAGGGAACAAATAAATGTTCCAGTTCCAAGGCTCTGGTGGATTTGACTTGAAGCATCTGGTGAAAGAATCCTGCCAAAAAAGAATATGAGAATGAGTGTAACTAAATGAAAATGGGTACAAGTAAACTTCCTTAAACTGAAAAGGCAAGCTCCAAAATAAAGTTTATGGCAAAATCCAAACGAAGTAGAGGTCGAATTGTTGTTTGTTAGTTGAAGAGTCTGCAATTTTGAAGTCACGGTCATTGCATAATTAAGCAACTGACAATAAGGACAAGCTCCAAAACCAACAAAAGAAGTAGAGCCCAATTTTTTTTATTCAATGGAAGTGCAACAATCAGTAAGTTTGCAGTGTAAATCAAAAGGGAAATGAAGAGGGAACTCACGTCAACAATGGCACCAGCAGCCTCAGTTAGGGTGGGAGAAATATCAATTAAATCACGCCTAAAATATATATTAATGAAGCAAATCAAAACTAGGAACATGTGAAAAAGGAAAAAGGAAGAGGAAAGAGTGGAGGGAGGTTTACAGGCGAAGCTTGCCATGGGGTTCTGGGATGGATCCAGTTGGAAGATAATCTTCGAGATTGGGTCGATCCAAGTCCAATTCGGAGCTTGATGTTTTTAGCTTATTCATATTCATAGTCTCTATCTATTCTTTTTGAAAATAATAGTATCAATAGAATCGTTCCTCCGCCTGTTCTTGAGATATCGAACGTATCGAGGATCCCAAGCTGAGGACTTTCACTATTTTATGCAAATAGGAGTAATGTAGCATTCATTGGGCTTCTCTCACTTCAAGAAGCTATTACCCTCTCCTCTCCTCACGCAATCCAAAGCCTTCTGCCACGTGGCATCTTCTTCTTTTTTTTTTTCCCTGCTCCTATTCTTCATTTTAAAATCTTAAATATTTAATTCTCAATTTCCCAAATAAAATCACAAGGCACGTCCTGATTAAAGTTGTTCAGTAAACAATTATGCATTGTTGATTTAATTATAAAATAAGTTTAAAGAAAATTTCTTGAGCTTGGATTTGGATTATGCAATATAAAGAAAATTTATCACCACAATTTCACAACCCTAAGATACAAAATATGAATTCGTATGGTGTAAATGAAATTTATCTACTATTCAGCTTATTTTTCTTTAAAAATGGGGCCCAGAATTTTTTAAAAGAAAAAGGGAACAAAATCATATTTCTGAAATTAAAAGGGAATATGACACTGTATAGCCCCTCGCAAAATAATAACCGANTTCTTTCAATGGGGTAGTGAACAACTTTCCATCTTCTACATATAGAGGAAGTGCACTTATCACGGCCATGGTAGGTGATTAAAGTTAGTTCATGATTAGGACCCAAATGAGGAAAAATAAAAGAAATGAAAGAGGCTAAACCTTATAGGGAAAAGAATCCCATATCTAACAACAACCCCCAAGCACCATAAAGGGAACAAATAAATGTTCCAGTTCCAAGGCTCTGGTGGATTTGACTTGAAGCATCTGGTGAAAGAATCCTGCCAAAAAAGAATATGAGAATGAGTGTAACTAAATGAAAATGGGTACAAGTAAACTTCCTTAAACTGAAAAGGCAAGCTCCAAAATAAAGTTTATGGCAAAATCCAAACGAAGTAGAGGTCGAATTGTTGTTTGTTAGTTGAAGAGTCTGCAATTTTGAAGTCACGGTCATTGCATAATTAAGCAACTGACAATAAGGACAAGCTCCAAAACCAACAAAAGAAGTAGAGCCCAATTTTTTTTATTCAATGGAAGTGCAACAATCAGTAAGTTTGCAGTGTAAATCAAAAGGGAAATGAAGAGGGAACTCACGTCAACAATGGCACCAGCAGCCTCAGTTAGGGTGGGAGAAATATCAATTAAATCACGCCTAAAATATATATTAATGAAGCAAATCAAAACTAGGAACATGTGAAAAAGGAAAAAGGAAGAGGAAAGAGTGGAGGGAGGTTTACAGGCGAAGCTTGCCATGGGGTTCTGGGATGGATCCAGTTGGAAGATAATCTTCGAGATTGGGTCGATCCAAGTCCAATTCGGAGCTTGATGTTTTTAGCTTATTCATATTCATAGTCTCTATCTATTCTTTTTGAAAATAATAGTATCAATAGAATCGTTCCTCCGCCTGTTCTTGAGATATCGAACGTATCGAGGATCCCAAGCTGAGGACTTTCACTATTTTATGCAAATAGGAGTAATGTAGCATTCATTGGGCTTCTCTCACTTCAAGAAGCTATTACCCTCTCTTCTCCTCACGCAATCCAAAGCCTTCTGCCACGTGGCATCTTCTTTTTTTTTTTCCCTGCTCCTATTCTTCATTTTAAAATCTTAAATATTTAATTCTCAATNCTCTCCTCACGCAATCCAAAGCCTTCTGCCACGTGGCATCTTCTTCTTTTTTTTTTTCCCTGCTCCTATTCTTCATTTTAAAATCTTAAATATTTAATTCTCAATTTCCCAAATAAAATCACAAGGCACGTCCTGATTAAAGTTGTTCAGTAAACAATTATGCATTGTTGATTTAATTATAAAATAAGTTTAAAGAAAATTTCTTGAGCTTGGATTTGGATTATGCAATATAAAGAAAATTTATCACCACAATTTCACAACCCTAAGATACAAAATATGAATTCGTATGGTGTAAATGAAATTTATCTACTATTCAGCTTATTTTTCTTTAAAAATGGGGCCCAGAATTTTTTAAAAGAAAATGGGAACAAAATCATATTTCTGAAATTAAAAGGGAATATGACACTGTATAGCCCCTCGCAAAATAATAACCGAAAAAAAAAAAAATATATATATATATATATATTGTATATTATATACAAAAATATACAAATCTTATACATTTTTCGGCTATTAATGTAAATAATTTTTGGCACTTGCTAAAAGTGAAAAAAAAACCATTAAAATAAGCCTTTGGAGCTTAGGCTTAAAAAAGTGTAAAAATAGCACGGGCTAGCCAGTTTTCGGACTTGTAATTCAAAAATAGTCAGCGTTTGCAAAGTCATTGAAAAATAGCCACTATTTTACTGTAACACGGACCGGTCCAGCATAATATACTGAAGATTGGTGCACATGTGTATTAATATGCTGGAACTCCAACAAGCGAAAAGTTCCAGCATAATATACTGGAGATTGAAGCACTTGTGTATAAACTTCCAGCATATTATGCTGGACCGGTATATTATACTGGAACTCCAGTATATTATGCTGGAATATTTTTCGAATTTTGAACAGTTTTTTCGTTCAATTTATCTTTACAAGAAAAGTGGCTAAAATTTCGATTACTTTTGAAATTGTGATTATTTTTTAATTACCACTTTAAAAATCTGACTATTTTTTAATTTCTCTCAAAATAAAAAAAAAAAAAGTAAACATTGAATCTAACTGGTTTTTTTGTGTAACGATCCCTAATTCCAAAGCCCATAGTAACGATTTGGATTTGTGGATAAACAAAACACAAGGCTAAGTATGGGGGAATTTACCTTTGTTTTCCTGCTGTATATAACAAACATACAATCCAAATTATGCTAGTTCAACTATTAAAATATATAAAATTATGTTGTTCAACTATAGATTTTAGAAAAAAACACGTTTTTACTTTCGTGATCCATTACTCAACTATAGTTTAAAACAAGGTCAAACATGCCAGCTTAAAATAAACAGTCTTATCAAATGCTAGATCCCTAGTCATAGCTACTTGGCATAAAAAGTCAGCCAAAGATAAACAAATCAGTACTCCTTAATTGAGGAAATGATCAAAATAGTCCTTAATGTATAGGAGTCGGACAGTTTTGGTCCTTGATATATGCCCCTTAACGGAAATGATCCTTAATGTATGTAAAGAGTGGATATTTTTGGTCTCATGCCCTAAAACTAACGGTATAAAAGTTAAATAATGTTAAACTTAACGGTGCAAATACATTTGTCATTTCTTCACTTACCTACTGCCACTCCTCTCTTCACTTTGCCGATTTTCATTGCTTCTTCTTCCTCTAGACACCCCACACATGATACATTAGTGATTTTCAAAAACACACTGTACGCAAATAGCAAGAATCAATTGGCAAAGATAAACTGTTGTATGTATAAATGAATATAAATATAAATTGGTGAAACAAATCCCAACTAAAATTTTGAAAAAAAGAACCCCCACAGTTGTAGGGGCAATTTATCTCCTGTGCTCTTCCATTTGACAATTGAAAAAAGTGAATAAACCACATTTTATTTTATAGAATAAACAGGAAGCTGGAGTATGAGCAAAAAAATAATAAAGAAAAAGCTCAACATGTGAGCAAAAATTGGGATTGAGGAACCTTTTGTTCTAAAAAAAGGATGAGGATGCTGATATCTATAACTCAAATCAGCTTTGGAGAATTTTCAGGTGGAAAACATGATAACCTTTCTTTAGCTATTTTCCAACTTCTTCAAGTAACAAATCGGGAACTGAAATATCCTACTCATATCTTGGCAAATCCCCGGATGGCCTGCATTCGTGGTATTTTGCAGCCATGGGAATCGAGTTTTGTCCGAGAAAAAATGGAGTACCATCTGATCCTTGTGCTATGAATCCATTAACTTTAACGGATACATGCGGAGTAACTGTTAGTTTTAGGGCATTAGACCAAAAACATCGATTTTTTACATACATTAAGGACTATTCCCATTAAAGGGT
>AWOL01S0065197.1:7369-38199 GCA_000715115.1 Nicotiana otophora
TTTTTGTTCCTCCATATAGAAAACTTTATTCTTTGACTCAAATTACTTGTGCTTGTAAGTAACGTATAATAGATTGTTTTGATTAGTTTTTTGTGGGGATGGAGCACACATATATATAGTTTTCTTCAATATTTATGCAATTTTACCTGTTTATAAATATTTACTGTCATTATATTATTTTATAAAATATTAAAAACTAAATACCTATGAGGCTTACGCCCCACGCCTCGAGGCTTGTCCCGCTAAGGCATATGTAAAACGCCTCGCCTTACGCCCACGCCTTTTAAAACACAATACCACGCTCATTCGTGTAGAAAAGTCAATCTTGAGAGTCGGACAATATTGCTCATCGTATATAGTAGTGATTAGCATCAAACTAAAGAATGCAAATTTAGCATGAGTAAATCTCTAATAAGTGTTTTAGAAATGTCCATCTTTACATCTCTCTTATTTTTCTTGGTAATTTGCCCATTGCTTAGTTTAGAAGACAGACTAGAGGGTTGTGAGGATTCTTGGTGCAAAAATGATGGTCTTATCATTCATTTTCCATTCAGGCTCAGAAATCAACCAAAACATTGCGGCTATCCTGGCTTTGAACTACAATGCAACAATCAAAATGACACCATCCTCGAACTTCCTTTGTCTGTTCCCTTAATTGTTGAAGAAATTGATTATGTCTCACAGCAAATTCACCTTTACGATCCTAACGAGTGCATAATAGCCAAGCTATCAAAACTGAATTTATCACAATCTAATTTCAAGATTTTTGAAAATCCCACAGTCCTGTTCAATTGTTCTATACCATATGATTATGGTAACGTAGTTCCTTGTCTTGGTTCGTCTCGATACCAAGTACATGCTGTTTCTTCGACTATGTCCCTCTTATATTTTTTGTCCGGACCTTGTACAAAATTTCATCAGTACCCATACTCACAGTCAACATTTCTTGAGAACAGGCTGCAGCTGAATTGGCCTATACCACTCTGTGGAAACTGTGAGTCCAAAGGAAAGGATTGTGGTTTCATGGATAAAACTAAGCTTTTGGAAACTCATTGTTTCAATCGAACTATGACCCAAAAAGGTACTATTTATATGTCTTAGATTGTTTTTTTAAATTTTTTATATGGATAACAAAGCACTTAACAAAGACTTATCATTTTGTCCATAATATATAGGTATTACTAAGCAGCCCTTGATTGCAGGTTAGTTTTCTCAAATTCTTCAAAGTTCTCACTCTGTCAATTTCCTTTCATACTTATGACATGTTACTTATTTAATTTTGAAGGTGTCATTTTAGGTGCAGCTCTTGTTTGCATTATTGTTTTTTCACTTTATCAGCTATATTTGTCCAGTAAAAATGAAAGAGATAGTCGAGTTATACTTGAAAAGTTTTTGGAAGATTACAAGGCCATAAGACCAACAAGATATTCTTATGCTGATATTAAGAAGATAACAGTTGATTTCAATGAAAAGTTAGGAGAAGGAAGTTATGGAACTGTTTACAAAGGCAAACTTTCAAGGGAAATCTATGTTGCAGTAAAAGTCCTACGCGATTCCAAAGGTAAAGGGGAAGAATTTATCAATGAAATCGGAACAATTGGGAGAATTCACCATGTTAATGTGGTTCGCTTGGTTGGTTTTTGTGCTGATGGATTCAGACGAGCATTGATCTATGAATACCTACCAAATGATTCACTTGAAAGATTCATTTTGCCAATGAGCTCGAGCACGAATAGTGTTTCACTCATCAGTTGGAACAAGCTTCAACATATTGCTCTTGGTACTGCTAGAGGGATTGAATATCTTCACCAGGGATGTGATCAGCAGATTCTTCATTTCGATATTAAACCACAAAACATCCTTTTAGACCACAACTTGAACCCAAAAATTTGCGATTTTGGCCTAGCTAAACTGTGCTCGAAAGAAAAAAGTGCAGTCACAATGACAGCTGCTAGGGGAACCATAGGCTACATTGCACCAGAAGTGTTATCAAGAAACTTTGGTAAAGTTTCTCATAAATCTGATATTTATAGTTTTGGAATGCTCTTGTTAGAAATGGTTGGAGGGAGGATAAAGACGAATTCTAAGACGAATAATCACAGCAAAGTAAGTTCTTTGGAATGGATATATAGAGATTTGGAGAAAGGGGAAGAATTGCAAATTCGGATAGAGGAAGAAGAAGATGGTACAATTGTGAGAAAGTTAGCCATTGTTGGACTTTGGTGTATTCAGTGGCATCCAAATGATAGGCCTTCAATAAAAGAAGTTGTTCAGATGTTAGAAGGAGATGGGAGCCATCTCAACTTGTCCCCAAATCCTTTTATGGCTACTAATATGTCTAATTTTAATTCAAGTCCTCATACAGAAGATCTTGACGTGATATTAGAAATTGAATAACGCTTCAAAGTCGATTGTACAATGAAAAAAGAAAAGGAAATAATGTAAAGGGTGCAAAAGTATTTTATTTCGTAGTAGTGATTATCAGCAAGCTGAATGATAAAACTTAGATCACTTCTCGATTTGTGTGTGTTAGATCCATGCGTTGAAACCATGTTAATTTTTTTGTCATATCGTTCCAATTTAATCGGATTTCCACAAAGGGAAATCAATAAGCTGAATGATAAATGGTCAAACGGATTCATTTTTCAAAGAAGCAGACGCATATGATCTTAAAGGAACCACAGTAAATAAATAAGAGTACTTTTTATAACAAACATAGCCGTCCAAAAGAATAAGCAGCTGTTCTCTCAAAGCTTAATCCAGTACTTTTATAAAAATAGTCAGTTTTTATAAAGACGAATTTAGGATTTTAAGAAAATAGATGCGGAGTATCAATGCATACACTATTACTTAAGTGATGGTGGATGCAAAATTAGTATATATACACACGCATAAATTTATTAATATATCTAAATGTTATTTGACTATGAATTTGGACTTTAATCCCGGAGAAGCTAACTGATCAGTTTTTGGTGGTAGCTCTCATCCCTTTAGCAAGCTGCGTTATTTGGCTCGAAATAGATTAGCATTCATTGCACATAGGGTAAAATTTTGCTCGAATTGAGCCACCCATCTTTACTCAAGCAAACACGGTGAGAATCAAGATACAACATGGTTATAATTTAATTCATTTTAATCCATCCAAATTAGACCAACACGTCCATTTAACGCCCTCTATATTCAGAACAATATTTCTCTTTCTGAATTTTCATTCCAATAAGCAAGAAATTATCAGCGAAAAAAAAAATGCAATGTCAATACAAGATACACTCAAAATTATTCATATCTCCGTATACATCAATTGCATTATGTGGTTTCAAGCTAGTTACTATTTCAGAAAGAAAGAAAAAAGCAAAAAAAGAAGAAGGCTAGTTAGTGGTTACTATATGATGGGCAACATTGTACAATTACTCCCAAGCTTGACTTTTCTACACAAACGGACATGGATGATTATTCCTTTATATCCTAATTATCTCCAAAGTATGGAATTTGTGGACTCGAGTTTCACACTACCTTGTTTTCGTGGAAATTATGGGGAGAAGAAAATTGAAGACCCCAATATATGATTGATAGAGAACATGACATAAGAAAGAGTATTAGATAGGTAAACGCCAATGACTCCCTTACAACTTTCTCATAAATGACAGAAATTGAAGGACAAGCATTTGAAAAGTACTCTAAGCAATCTTTTAAAGCTTTTGCCCATCCCTTAAAACAGATAATCCTTAGTCATACAAGTATACTCCTTTCAAAGTCTATCTCAAATAACACCACCACACAAATTGGAACAGTAAGGCATATTGGACCTTTTTTTACGGAATTGTGTTATGCCCTCTCTCAAAGGGTAATTTCCTAACGACTAACGCGTCACGCTTCAGTCTATGGAGCCACCAGACGGCGACCTAACGACGCGTCCGGTCAACCAAACTGCTCCCCCCACAGTTGCGACAATATCTACCGTGAGGAATCAGTCCAATCACTCTTATGCTAATGTAATTTCTGTAACACCAAATATCAATTCTGCCTCAAATTGACCTCCCGTTCTTGCTCGAACCTCGACTCACAATGGCATGCCAGTGGTGATCTTCAAGGCCAAGGACTACTACGGAGTGATGGCAGAAGAATGCAAATATCTAATTGTGGGACGATTCATAAGGGTGAGGCCCCAAATTGAGAAAATTAGGTTAACTTTTGTTGAGAAGATTCCATTAAAAGGTAATGCTAAAATTGGTATCTATGATCTACATAATATTTTTATTGAACTCTATAATGAAGAAGATTATAATACGGTGAGATTTAGAAGGAGAATCGAAGTAGATGGAAAGGAAATGTGGCTAACTAAATGGACTCCCGATTGGAAACCAAAGGAAGATGCCCCTTATGCTCCAGTTTGGGTTTTATTACCTAAACTCCCTATGAATTGTCATAAATGGGACTATATCAAACAGATCCTAGCACCTGTTGGTATTCCCTTAGCAATAGATACAGCTACTAGAGGGAGAACTAGACCTAGCATGACTAAGGTTCGTGTGGAAATTGATCTTCTTAAACCTCAGCTAGAATAAGTTTGGGTGGGTTTAGAAGATGATAACACTGGTTTTAAAGGTTTTGCACAAAAATTGAATATGAGGCTGTCCCAAAATATTGTAAACATTGTAGATTGCTGGGACACTCAGTAGTGCAATGTAGATTTTTGGAAAAAAAAAAACAAGCAGAAACTAACAAGGTGACAGAGGAAGAACACGTAGTAGTTGAGAAAGATGCTTTACAAAAAGAAGGATCTAAGCACAAGGAAGATAACATTGCTCAGAAAGAAGTTTCTAAACCAATAGAAGAACAGAGAGCATAGGTTCAGGAGACACAAATTGAAATAGCAAATATTAATGATCAGATAGCTGCTACACATGCAGGAACTTCTAAGAAAGCTATAAAGGACAAGGAAAAAAGAAGGAAAAGGAGACAGAGAAATGCCCTTAAAATTGTCAAGCAGAAGAAGAACTCTAAGAGATCAAACCAACAAAAACTAGCGGAAGGAGCTTCCAAAGCACCTGGAACTAGTAACACACAAAATTATGGCAAACTAGAAAATCATATGGTGGAAAGTATGAGTTCACTTAGAACAAAGAATGTCAACCATGGAAAATGTGTAGTAGTAGTGACAAGTCAAGAGGAGGGATTGCAGAATTTTAGTATTTTAGCACCCCAAGATCCTCCTATTGAGACTCAAAATATCTTCCGGAACTTGACACAGGAACAAGGTGAACACATTGAAAAGGAACACCTGCAGGTGACACAAAATGATCATAATGTTAACTCAACAGGTCAAGTTCCTTTGCAACAAGGTACATTGACTATAGAGGCAACAGACAACACTTTGGTACAAACAGAATTTAGAGAAAGATTTGGTACTAATCAACGACAATTACTCAAGGGAAACAGTCAACATCGTCAATATGATGATGATGAGGAAGTGTTATAAAGTTTAGCTGAGGATTTTGCTCTTGGAGAGGAAAACCACATGGAAGAAGTAGTTGAGAAAATGAAGGAAACAATTGATAAACGTTATTTATCACCAAGAGGTACTCCCACAATAAAAAAGAAGTCTTTCAAAACATATCCACCTTTTACTCCTATTACTAGGGGCAAAGGAAAATCCAACAAACAAAACCAATCCTAATTATTCCGATGATTAGTACAATCATATGGAATATTAGAGGGGTAGAGTCAAAAGGTGCTTTTGATAGATTGATCAAACTCAAAAAAGGCACAAAGTTAGCTTTGTTGCTTTACAAGAGCCTTTCTTACATAATTCATAGTTGGAGAATTATAAAAGGAAGCTGGGAATGCATGGAGCTTTGGCAAACTTCAATGGAAAGATCTGGTGCTTTTGGGACTCTAGTTACACTTGTACAAAGATTTTCAATCATAAGCAGCATCTTACTTTATCTATCCAACATATTAGCTCTCTTGAAGTTTGTTGGGTAACTATAGTGTATGCAAAATCTAAATCAAGAAGAAGGAATAAATTATGGGAAAGTTTGGAACAGATGAATAGTCAATTTCAAGGGCCATGGTCAATTTTTGGAGATTTTAACTATATTGTGAATGCCACAGAGAAAGAGGGGGGCAAACCTCCCAGGCTGAGGAAGAGCTTAGATTTCATCAATTGCATGAATGGATGTGGTATGTTGGATGCTGGGTATTCTAATAATGACTTTACATGGACAAATAATAGAAGGAAGATGAAGAAGATTCGAGAGAGACTAGACAGAGTCTTTTATAATGATGAATGGTCTGCCACCTTTTCATTAATCAATGTAAGACATCTGCCTAGAACATGCTCTGACCATAACATGTTTCTTATGACATACTCTATAGAAGATGTTCCTCCCATCAAGTATTTTAAATTTTTGAGCTTCTGGACCGAGCAGAAAGATTTTCAGAAGATTGTGAAAGACTTATGGGATGAAGAGGTCATAGGTAATCCTATGTGGATTATACAACAGAAACTAAAGAGGATTGCTAATTCCCTTAGTTACTGGTCAGAAACACAATAGGAAATGTGTTTGATAAGATCAAAGAATTAGAAGAAAAGATTGAAGCTATGGAAGCAACTTAAGGGGCGGATAATAGCGATGTCAACAGAACTAATTTGCACAACCTTTATACTGAGCAAATTAGTTGGATGAAAATGCAGAACAATCTCTTTAAGCAGAAAGCTAGAGTGAAATGGGAGTTTGAAGGAGATAATAATACTAAATACTTCCACAACACTATCAGGCAGAGGAGAAAGAGATCTTATCTGCACAGAATAAAAAATGAAGAAGGTAATTGGGTCCAGGGGAATAAACATATCTTTGAAGCTAATGTTCAGTACTTCAGCAACCTATTTACCCAACCTATCCAAAGTACTGACTACAGGATTTTGAACAAGCTTCAAAGTCATATTACTGCAGAAGATAACTCTTTCCTGATTGCTTTGCCATCTGATGAAGAAGTAAATGATGCAGTCACGGCTCTAAATTCCAATAGTGCAGCTGGCCCGGATGAGTTTAATGGGTATTTTTATCAATCCTATTGGAGCATAATAGCTGTAGATGTTGCAAATATGGTTCAAGATTTTTTTAGGGGCAAAAGAATGACTAAGTTTTATACCAACACCTGCTTGGTACTAATTCCAAAAGTAGAAGCCCCTAGTTCTTTTTTCCAGCTTAGACCTATCAGTCTAAGTAATTTCTCCAACAAAATAGTGTCTAAAATTGTCACCATCAGATTATCCATTATGCTTTCTAAAATTATTTCAGAAAACCAATCAGGTTTTATGAAAAGCAGACTAATAATTGAGAACATCATGTTAACTCAGGAAATCATCAGGGATATTAGCAAAAGGAATACGGGAGGCAATATGGTGATCAAATTAGATATGACAAAGGCCTATGATAAGATATCATGGAATTTCCTAACAGCCACCATGTGAAAGTTGGGATTTTCAGAAGACTTCATTAATATTATATACAGGCTAGTGGCAGATGTTTGATACTCCATTCTAATCAATGGCTCTAGACACGGTTTTTTCCACTCAACTAGAGGCCTGAAACAGGGTGATCCACTCTCACCATCTCTCTTTGTCATAGCCGCGGAAGCTCTTCCAAGTTCTCTTAATTGCCTACATGAAAAGAAAGGTTATATGGGTTTTTCTATGAGTAAGAAAGGTCCACAAGTTAACCATCTTTGCTATGCTGATGATATAGTCATCTTTTTCTCTTGTCAAAAGAGGTCAATGAACATGATTATGAAAAAGTTGCAACAATATGAACAAGCCCCGGGGTCGAAAATTAGCAAGGAAAAAAGTTTCTTTCTCACCCATACTCATACTTCTCAATCTATAAGGGATAAAGTTCAGAGAGTGACGGGTTACAAGCACCACCACTTTCCTTTCAAATATCTTGGTTGTCCTATATATTGTGAAAGGAAGAAGATTAGTTTCTTTGCAGACATGGCTACTAGACCTCTGCACAAAATTCAGGGGTGGCAGGATAGGATATTATCCGTGGGAGGAAGGGCTACACTGCTTAAACATGTATTACAATCCCAGTCTTTGCATATAATGACTGCAATTTTTCCTCCAAAAGCTATTCTAAAATAATTGAAAAAGCAATTTTTAAATTTCTTTTGGGGGTATAATGACTCCAATAAAAAGTACCATTGGAGTACTTGGAACAAGCTGTGTTTTTCCAACTACAGAGGGAGGCGCTGGTTTCAGAAGATTGGAGGATATAGCCAAAACCTGTACTGCTAAAAAGTGGTGGAGGTTGAGGACTCATGATAATCTATGGTCCAAATTCATGATCAATAAATATTGCCAAAGAAGACATCCGGTAGCCAAGAAAAAATAATGTGCTGATTCTAGTTGTTGGAGGGAGCTGATGGAGATTAGAAATAGGGTGGAGCCTCATATCTTGTGGAAAGTCCAACAAGGAAACATCTCCTTTTGGTGGGACAATTGGAGTGGCATGGGTCAATTAGCACAATTGCTATATATTCAAAACCCTGACAATCTTTTGGTAGAAGATTGTATTACAGAAGGAGCATGGAATATTAATCTCCTTGAATTATTGGTTCCTACCAACATGGTTCAGCACATCAGAGAAATCAAAATTGGAAATACTCAAGGACAGGATAGAGCAATATGGAGATTGTCTACTGATTGTTTTTTCTCTTGCTCAACCACCTTTGATTTTCTAAGACAGAGAAATGGACATCATCAAATGTGGAAGGACACTTGGATTAAACACATACCTTTCAAAATCTCATTCTCAATGTGGAGGATCTGGAAGAAAAAAATTCCAGTTGATGAAATTATCTTCAGATTTGGGCAACGTTTGGATTCTAAGTGTTCTTGTTGTAGACAGCCACAAGAAGAGACTATTGAACATGTTTTCAATACTAGTCCCAAAGCTAGAGCAGTATGGACTTTCTTCTCCAAGGTTTTAGGTTTTCATTCAAATCCCCAAAGCCTCTATATAAGAACACTCACATTGAAGAATCAGACAACCTCAAATTTTTATATCAAGACTTTGTATTACATAGAACTAGTTCAGACAACCTCAAATTTTTATATCAAGACTTTGTATTACATAGAACTAGTTTACATCTACTGGGAAATATGGAAAGCTAGATGTGGAGCAAGATATGGCAGAGGATATCCAACTATGGAGAGAATATGCAGTGAAATTCTCTTCCATCTAAAGATACACTTGAAGAAAGTTAGAGCACAAATTGATTTGAAATGGAACTGATATACTCTTTGCAAGGAACTGGATAGTAGAAGACCTTCTTTAACTATTAAACCAGCCATATGGGAGAAACCTCCAAGTAGCTGGATTAAAGTTAATACAGATGGGAGCAGTAGTTTAGGAAATCAAACATCAGGTATAAGAGGCATTGTAAGGGACGGAAATGGAGACTTAATTATGGCTTTTTATAAAAAGCTCCATTTCTGCACTAATAATCAAGCAGAGATACATACTGCTTTATTTGCGGTTAACTGGTGCAATCAAAAAGGTTATTGTAACATCATTTTGGAGTTAGACTTACTGCTGGTGGTAAATATGATAATTAACAAGAATGGAATTCCTTGGGAATTGTCTCAATGGGTGGAGGAGATTAAGGATAGTTTGCAAATTCACCAATACAAAATCCAACATTGCTACAGAGAAGCAAACTCTGTAGCAGATGTTCTTGCTAAAGCTGCAAGTAACATGCAAAATGGAGATGTTGTTTTTTTCTATAACTGGAAAGACCTTCCAAGGGATGCTAGAGGTTGCTCAAGGATGGATCAATTCCAGATGCCTAATTTTAGGATCAAGAGACAAAGGAAAGGGAATTTCTTGTAAGTCTCCCAATTCTTTTGGAAATTTAACTTTTTTAACCTAGTTTTCTTTGCACTAGGATCTCTCTTTGTTCTTGGAGATGTTACAGTATATGATGTGAAGATAACATGTATAATTTTATCATTTAAAATATGTATAAAGTTAGGCATGCCTAACTTACTTGATGTAGATGGAGAGGTAAGGTTTTATGTCCCCCTTCTTCATGTGTTCTCATTTTGGATGCTAATATACAGGTTTGGGATTATGCCTCTTTCTTTAGCACTATCTTGTCTTAAATATTCTAGGGCAAATTTTGACCTATACAGTTAGTCTCTTCACTTATTGAGGTCGGTCTCGAGCGGGCTTGATGAACGGATTCTGTTAGTCGTGGTCGAGATGATTGGATGAGCGGGCAACGTGGCCTTTCATGAGCCACAATTTTTGGGGTCACGTCATTCCTGGATCAAAGTGACGTCATGAAGTCATACGTTATACGTCATTATGGTGCATTTTTCCAATGCGTTGCATCATTTCACGCACGCCCGTTTGTTGGATCTATCGCTTTGATAGTTGTGCTAGGTAATGATGACCTAATTTCAGAGTTTCGATGCCTGAGCTCTTGTAAATAGGGATGTGAAGATCCACACTCAAGTTTTACAAATTTCCTACATCGAAGCCTTGTGCCTTCTTCTTCTTCTTATTCCATTGTTGTGCATCTTCTTTCCCTGCTCTAGAGATCCCTATTGTTCTTAACTCCTTATTACTTTGAATACCCTCTCTTTCGTTAGAACTATGTCTAACGTATCTCCTGGTCTAAGCGAGGAAAGTTACCCGGTACCTTTAGCGATGGTTTTCCCTCCTTATGCGGAGGGCCTCTCCGCTGTTGTCGAGGATGAGAACTTCCATACGGTAGAGGAGATAATTCCTCGTGGTGAGAAAGTCATGTCTGATTTTACAAAGGCTCCTAAAGCTGAACCCGAAATCTCCGATTTGGTGATGAAGTAGGCCGATTTATTAGAGCGTAGGGCTAAATTCGGCATCCCCGCTCGAATCGAGTTGGTCCCTGCCGGGCGGGATGTGGTACAAGTCCACCGCCTTGGGTATTGTACGTTCTACGCTTACCCTTTTCATGTAGGCTACACTTTTCCCCTTCTTCCATTGGCAGAGGAGTTTTGTCGTTTCTATGGTGTTTGCCCGGCTCAGCTCGCACCATATATCTACAAGCTCATTAGGATGTTTTCTAAGTTTGTAGAGCTGGCCGGGGTCGAGATCAGTCTTCGTCATCTAACGCACTTATTCGCCCCTAATTTCTATAGGGGGCGATGCTACACCTTCACCACCGAGGGTTAAGTACCTGGTGGTGAAGATGGATGACAAGGCTAGCCGCCAGTTTTGGCACAACTTCTTCTTCGTCAGAACTGAGGACATGGTGGCCAACGCAGATGGCTTCCCTAAGACTTAGTATACTCGTAAGCGTCTAACCTTCTTGTGTTGATGGATTTGGTTTACTTTGCTTAGTTGCGGGTTCTGATATCTTGCTCTTTTCTTATACAACCAAGTCTTTTCCCCCTCCTTTGGTCGGGGATATTTCTGATTGGGTCGGCCGGCTCTTCCCTCACATCGCGGGGATTTGTGAGTGGCCGGGCTTTCTCAAGAAGTTTGGACCTGCTCCTTCCTTGATCGGTGAGTTTCTTCACTTTGGCTTATTGGCTACTCGCCCTCTGCCGTTCACTTCGGTTGACCTTCTTTTATTTTGTGCTTCTTTTGATTTCAGTCTGAGGGTCTTCGAGGAGGCCAAAAGCTCCCCCCTGCATTCCGTAAGAGGAAAACTGCTACCTTTTCGACTTCTGCCCCTTCTAGACCGCGGCTAGGACTGGTCGTTCCTCGGTCCCACCTTCTGCTACTTCAATATCAATTTCTTCTCTATCTGTGGATATTTCGGCAGCGGAGCTTTCGGCTTCCCCTTTGTACCGTCTTGTGGACGAAGAGGAGGAATCATTATTGAGTGACGTGGATTTGTTGCCTCGCAAAAGGAGGTCAGTGGACATTGGCGATAGGGTTTCCCAGGTCGTGGACCCTGTGATAGATAATTTTATCATTCGTGAGACAGCGACCATAGTTATTCAAGATGATGTCGAGATGGTACCGGAGGTTCAAAGATCTACGGAGGCCGTTGAGGGCGTATCTCTTTCTCCCATGACGATGGGAGCCGAAGGGCCGGTCGTTGTGGCCTCTGATACTTTGCGGCATGAGGGGCCATCGACGTCGCAGTCGGCTGATGATACTTCTTCGCTGACATATGGGAGAGGCAAAGGCATTGCCGAAGACGGCTATGAGATGGGTTCAGACCTCGATGTTGCCGCGATGACGATGATGGATGAATAATTTATCCAGCTCGAGGTGAGGTTGAAGGGGTCTACGCGGACCATTGTGATCCCCATGAATCGTGACTTATTAAAGAATATGGAAAACATGATTCCTGACCTCGATACCCTTTGCTCCAACGTGGAGGGTGAAACCCTCTAAGAGCTGGATAATGTTACTCTATCGAGCAGCATAGACTACCTCGCTCTCAGGGTAAGATTTTCAAGGCTTCTGTTTTCTGCCTATCATGTTCAAAGTCTAGGCTTTGTTTTTAGTGCTTTGCCCTTGTCATCGGGGACATTCTTATTTTTACTTTTCTTTCTTTTCAAGAAGTTGCAACGCAAATACTTCGAGTACCGTGGCAAGTACCGGGAGATCCATAGGCAGTTTGGTGAGGGCGGCAACTTGCAGGCCCTTCGAGAAGAACTGAAGGAGAAGGACGACGAGTTGGTGAAGGTCATCGAGATGTGCAGTGTTCTTGAGGGTATGTTGAGAAATAAAGAGGAAGAGCTCGAGGTCAGCAGGGCCATGGAGGCTCAATGTGGTGACCTCCAGACACATGTGGTCGAGTTGCGCATGCAATTGGAGGAGTGTCGCCTGCAGATGGAGGTTCTTCATTGCAAGATCCACGAGAAGATGAACGAGCTGGAGAAGGAAGAGTTTGCTCGGTCGGAGGCTCCTCGAGGTAGTGATTCGGACTCTCCGTTCTAAGCGAGAGAGTAACTTAGAAACGATGAGGCTTAAAGAAGAGCAACTAGATGTTAGGATTGGAGAGTTGGAGAGAGACAACTCCCTTCTTCAGGACAAGATGGCCGCCTTAGAGGCCGAGAAGGCTCAAATGCTTGCGTAACCGTCATCCTCTCGTACTTCAGTTTTTTCAAATGTTCCTCGGGACCTATACGAGGAATGGATTCATGCTGAGGCTCAATTGGATGTGTTTCATGATTTGCAAAAGGTGGGTTCTGTTTCCTCGACCGCTCTTGAGGATGTTCGAGTTAAGGCCCAAGAGGCTCAGGTCGCATGTGGGTGTAGACCAGATGGAAGAGGACACCTAGTATGAGGAGGCGTACCCTGAGGGAGATGGTGATGATGAGGGGGGAGATCGAGATGGCCCAGATGGTCAAGGTGATGGTACTGAAGGGCCTGGCGGCGACAAGTAGTTTTTCTTCTTTCTTTTACTTTGTTGTAAACTTGTGTGTTTTTTGTAAGCGTCTTCATAGGCCTTTGTAAAGAATGTTTAAGTATAAATATGGAATATTTTTCTGCGTCTGTTTCTTTTCTTGGGTTAGTTTTTCTATACTTGTATGTTTTGTATGGCCGAAGGCTGGTAGGTGTTAGTTCGAGCGAGGTCGAACATAACCTAATTAATTATGGCCAAAGGCCAATAGGTGTTAGTTCGAGCGAGGTCGAACATAACCTAATTAATTATGGCCGAAGGCCAGTAGGTGTTAGTTCGAGTGGGGTCGAACATAACCTAATTAATTATGGCCGAGGGCCGATAGGTGTTAGTTCAAGCGAGGTCGAACATAACCTAACTAATTATGGCTGAGGGCAGATAGGTGTTAGTTTGAGTGAGGTTGAACATAAACTAATTAATTATGGCTGAGGGTCGATAGGTGTTAGTTCGAGCGAGGTCGAACATAACCTGATTAATTATGGCCGAGGGCCTATAGGTGTCAGTTCGAGCAAGGTCAAACATAACCTAATTTTAGAAATATAAGCCTATAAGTGCGAAGTTCACCGTAAACTTTAAGCATTGTTGCCTTGGTCGTACACTTGGAGAAATAAAAATAAACTTCAAGCATTGTTTCTTTGGTCATATACTTGGAGAAATTTATAAAATTTCGGGCGTTGGCTGGCGTTCCAGTCCCAGTCTGTCTAGTCCCTTCATCGGTTGGCCCGGAGAGTGCTTGAGAGGTTGGGTGATGAAATAGTCATCCCGTCTTTGCGTACTTCAACTTGAAGTGTTCCTTTTGTCGCCTCGTTAAAAACCTCCTTGAGAAAACCCAATTGGTACAAAACTCAAGTGAGGGAAAAAGAGAACGACTTGGGGGACATTTTAAGTTGAAGTACTTGAGGTGGGTAATATTCCAGTTGTTCGGTTGTAGCTTTCCTTCCATTGTTTCTAGTTGGAATGATCCTTTATTTGCTTTTGCCGTTATTTTGTACGGGCCATCCTAATTTATTCCTAGTTTTCCCTCCCGTGAGTCTCTGCTTGCTTGTGTTTTAGCTTTGACTATGTAGTCCCCGAATTTGAGTGGCCTGACCTTTGCCTTCTTGTTATAATATAGTTCTGCTTGTTGTTTTTTGGCGATCATCCTTATGTAGGCCATGTCTCTTCGTTATTCTACTTTGTCGAGCTCCTGCCTTCTACTTTCGTCGTTCCTTGGTCCTCTCTCGTGGGAGTACCTCAGGCTGGGCTCTCGACTTTGACTGGTATTACTACATCAGTCCCATAGACCAAAGAATAGGGCGTCTCTCCTGTACTCATCTTCGGCATTGTTCGATTGGTCCACAGTACTTCTAGTAATATTTTCGGCCACAGTCCTTTGGCGTCTTCAAGATGTTTCTTTATGATGTTCAGTATCGACTTGTTGGAGGACTTTTCTTGCCCGTTGCCTGCGGGGTGGTATGGCGTCGAGAGTATTCTTTTGATATGCCACTTCTAAAAAACTCAGCGACCTTCTTTCCCGTGAAACTGGGTCCGTTATCGTTGCTGATATCTTTGGGGAGGCCGAACCGGCATATGATATTTTTCCATATAAAGGTGATCACTTCCAGTTCACATATTTGGGCGAATGCTCCTGCTTCCACCCACTTAGAGAAATAATCAGTTAAAACCAAAGGAATCTTACGTTACCTCGCCTTGCCGGGAGGAGCCCCATGATGTTTATTCCCTATTTGATGAACGGCCAAGGTGAGGTGACCGAGTGGAGGTGTTTGCCCGCTTGGTGAATCATCAGAGCGTACATTTGGCATTGCTCGCATTTTTTTACAAAGTCTGCAGCCTCTTTTTTCATGGTGGGCCAGTAATATCCTGCCCGTATGAGGCATCAAAACAGATCCTGATTGCCGGAGTGAGCTCTACAATGGCCCTCATGGACCTCTTCAAGGACGCGCCATGTCTGGTTCGGGCCTAATCATTTCACTAGAGGGTCGCCATATGTTCTCTTATACATGTCGTTGTGGATGACATTGTTCTTAGCCGCTTGAATTCTCAGCTTCTTGGCCTTACTTTTATCATCTAGGAGAATGTCGTCCTGCAAGTATGTAACAAAATGATTGCGCCAATCCCAAGTTAATCTTATGGTTCTTACCTCGAGATGGTCTAGTGACAAGTTGAGAATGTGGATCATACTTTTGTCTCTGGTTGCAATGTTTTTGGTGGTTGCGGCTAGTTTTCGAGGCCGTCCGCCTAAGCGTTCTGTGCTCGTGGAATCTGGTCGAGTTCAAACTCGGGCATGAACTTGCTAATTTTGGTCTGATATTTTTGTAACCTCTGTTCCTTGATTTGGAAACTCCGTGTGACTTGGTTGACCACGAGTTGGGAATCGCAGCGTAGTTTCAACCGTTTTGCCCCGTACTTGAGTTTCGACCTCAAACCTACAATTATGGCATTATACTCGGCCTCGTTGTTAGTCATGTCCGGGCACCTTATGGACTGGAATTACTTTGCCGGTTGGGACTTCGAGTACGCGTCCTAGTCCGGACCCTACACGTTAGACGCACCATCAGTGTACAAGACCCAGAGGTCCGCTGCTTGGGGGAAAGCATGGGTGGCTTCTCTTTCAACTTGGGACATTACTTTTACGCTGAAGTCAATGACGAAGTCAACGAGAACTTGTGACTTTATCATCGTTCACGGCTGATACGTGATATCATTCTCGTTGAGCTCGATGGCCCATTTGGCCAATCTTCTCGATAGCTTATTTTTATGCAAAATGCTCCTTAGGGGGAAAGTCGTGACGACCGAGATAGGGTGGCATTGGAAATACGGTCTAAGCTTTCGTGAAGCTATGACCAAGGCCAGGGCCAATTTTTCGAGGTGAGGGTACCTCGTTTCGACGTCGATTAGTGTTTTGCTAATATAATAGATAGGAGACTGCGTACCTTTATTTTTTCGAACAAGGACTGCACTTACATCTACTTCAAATACAACGAGGGAAACGAGGAGACATTCCCTTGGCCCCGGTTTTGAAAGCAATGGTGGTGACGACAAGTATGATTTTAATTCCTTCAGGGCTTGGATGCACTCAGAAGTCCATTGGAGGCCGTTACCCTTCTTGAGTACGCCGAATAATCTATGACACCTATCCGATGATTGTGAAATGAACCTTGAAAGGGCAGGAATACGGCCAGTCAATCTCTGAACCTGTTTTTTGGTGGTCAAGTGTTCTAGTATCCCCTTGATGGCTTTGTTTTGATCAGGATTGACTTCGATTCCTTGTTGTGATACCATGAAACCTAAAAATTTTCCTGAGGCCATGCCGAACGCACACTTTCGGGGTTCAGTTTCATGTTGTATCGCCTGAGTATGTCGAAGGTTTCTCTCAGGTGGTCGATGTGATCTTCTTTCCTTTTGGACTTGACTAGCAGGTCATCTATATAGACTTCCATCGTTTTGCCGATCTGGTCTTTAAACATCCTCGTCGCCAACCTTTAGTAAGTTTTCCCTGCGGTTTTCAGCCCGAAGAGCATGACCATGTAGCAGTACGTCCCCTGGTGGGTGATGAATGTGGTTTTATACCGATCCTCTTCTTCCATGAGTATCTGATTATAACCCGAATAGGCGTCCAAGAAGCTTAGTAATTCATGCCCGGTTGTTGCATTGATGGGTTACTCGATATGGAGTAATGGAAACGAATCCTTGGGGCATGATTTATTCAAATCTATGAAATCCACACACATTCGCCATTTCCCATTCTTGTTTTTCACCATGACCACGTTGGCGACCCACTGGGGGTACTTTGACTCCCTGATGGAGCCATTTTCCAGTGTTTTTTCTAACTTCTCATGTACCGCGTCATTAATCGCGGAGTTGAACTTACGCCCGACCTACCTCACTGAGAGGAGGAATGGGTCGATGTTCAGTTTGTGCGTGGCAATTTCTTTTGGGATACCCGACATATCTGCATGGCTGAAAGTAAACAAATCCGTGTTAGTACTTAAGAATTGAGAGAACTTACCTGGTTCCTGAAGGTTGCAGCCGATGTAAGCTTTCTTGTTGTGATCGTTTGTATCTAATTGAACGGGTTCGAGGTCCTCTAAGGTCGATCCCGCAGCTTCGACCATATCAAGGTCTCTAGTGACGTTCTCGCAATTGACATATATCGACCTCGACCCTATTGATCGTTATGCCTTTTTTTTTCTTTGTCCTTCATTTGTTGAGTGACCATGCTATCTAGGGCGATGCGGTAGCATTCCCCAGATGTGCGTTGTTCTCCTCGTATGCTGAATATTCCCCATGGAGTCGGGAACTTGATGATCTGATATAAGCTGGAAAGGATGGACCTCATGGTGTGTGTCTATGGTTGCCCTATTATGGCGTTATACGTTATGTCTTGGTCCATGATGTGGAACGTGGTTTCCAGAGTGTCGCCACCGGCCAGAATGGGGAGTGTGATTTCTCCAGATGTTCGCTCGACTGCATTGTTAAAACCAGTTAGCGTGATGCAACACGGCACTATCTTATCCTCGAGTTTCATTTGTGCAAGTATTCGAGGATAATGCACGCGTCGCTCCCATCACCTATCATAATGCGCGTCACATCGGTATCTAAAATATGTATAGTAATAACAAGGGAATCATAGTGAGGGAAAGACAAACCGTTGGTATCCGACTTATTGAAGATGATACTCTCTTCGAGTTTGTCATACCGTTCACGAGTGATTGTCCATTTGAGCTTGTGGGTAGTGGTTAACTTCATGTTGTTGATGAAAGCATTGTCTCTTCCATCGATGATCATGTGAATGGTGCGAGTTGGTGAGGGCGGTTTCGGCGATCCTTGATGTTAATCACGTCCTCTGGCAAAGTTAGTCCTTCCTCGGTCACTCAGCAACTCTTTGAGGTGTCCTTGTCGTAACATGTTTGCGACCTCCTGCCTTAGGGCGATGCAATCCTTGGTTTTGTGCCCTCGTTCTTGGTGGAACTTGCAGAGGGCATCTGACTTCCTGGTATTCGTATCTGACCTCATCTTTTGTGGCCATTTCACCGTTGGTTTGATCTTCTCCAGGGCATAGACTATCTCTGTAGGAGACACACAAAAGTTGTGAGCTGATAATAAATGGGGCATACCTCTTTCGTTCCGGTGAGTCCCTGTCTTTTATCTAGTCAGGCCTTCTTCGTGGCGGGAGGGGGCATGACGATGACTCTGACATACGGTTGATGCTGTTCCCTATTAGGTCGTGGGGCTATGAGGTCTCTTCTGGTATCATTTCTTTGACCTTTTCTAGGTTCGGCCTCTACCGAGGTCAGTCGATGAGTTGGTCCATTGAGGTCGTCCTCATCTGCTCTGACCTCAGCATAATATTCGTTGTGTATTTCATCCCAAGTTGTTTGGGGGTACTTCATTAGTTGACTTAATAGCTTTCTAGTCGCCCTCGAACCATCCCTGCTCAACCCGTTCTAGAAGGCTGCGATCGCCATCCCTTCTGACATGTTCGGCAAGGTCATCCTTACTCGGTTGAACCGGGCGAGGAAGTCCCTCAATCCCTATCCTGGAGACTGCTTAATAGCAAATATGCCATTCACCCTCGCATCGGCCTTCTTGGCATCAGCATGGGATATTACGAACTTGTCGGCCATCTCTTCAAAAGTTTTAATGGAATGCGCAGGTAAATGTGAATACCATGTTAATGCCCCTCATGTGTGGATTTCACCAAATTTTTTCAACAAAATAAGAGATACCTGTTCTTTTGCGAGGTCATTTCCTTTCACGGCGGTGACGTAGTGAGTCATATGATCTTTAGGGTCAGCCGTGCCATCATATATTCTTAGGACGGGCGGTATTTTAAAGGTTTTTGGTATAGCATGGGGGGTTGTGTCATCACTGTACTACTGATCGACGAAACGACCGATGTCTCTCTTTGGCAACAGTTTTGGGGCGCCTGGTATTTTATCGACTCTTTCTTGTTGTTCTTTCATTTGATCTCGGAGTATCTTATTCTTGTTCTCCATTTCCTCCATCCTTTTCAAAATGGCTGCAAGAGCATTATCACCTGCATTATCATTGACGTGGTGATTAATACCTGTTGATGAAGGTGGAGGGAAATAGTTGCGCTATTCATCCGCTGGTTGTACCGTGTGAATCCTTGCGATTTATGCAGTTGCGTCCCAGTCAGGCTTGTTGAGGACGTTTGTTAGCATATTGGTTAGCCACGCTTCGAGGAGTGTTTTTACATCTGGGGGCGTCTCTTCCCCCACAGATATGGAGGCTCCCTTACCAAGAGACTTTGTGATGCTGCAATGAGGAGGCAGTGACACTTCTCGCCTAGGGGAGGCATCGGGCGTTGCGCCTTCGTCTGCTGTTTCACAACTTTCGTTGATGATGTTCATGAGGTTAGTTGGGAGGTCGTTGATTATTCTCACCCTTTCTTCCGTGTTACCTGTCATGTTGGTATTTGAGCACACAAAGAAAGGCTTGCTTTTTTTCTTTTTCTTTTTTTCACGTTTGTGATCCGTGTTAGTGATAGATCTAGAAGAAACTAAAAATTTAACTAGGAAATCCCCGCAGACGGTGCCAAATTGTTTGACCAAAAAATATAACCCTCGGTTCAAATAATTAAATTTATGTATTCGAGGGGTTAAACCTAGTTAACAATAATATTCCTAGATATGAGTTCTGAAAACGTAACTAATGTTAGACAGATCCGATAGAGATATAATGATGGTGTATAACATTCATTCCAAGCAATGTAATCAATGAGCATTAAATAGCAACGAACAATAATAAATGGCATTCAAGTAAATAAAAGGAATTATTCACCAAATAAAGGAGAATCTATGTGTTACTCCTCGTGACAATGATGAATGATATGCAAATCCTTGAATATTCGAATTATTCTTGGATCTGGTAGAAAGTATGAAACAATATAGACAAGAATCGTGGTAAAAAAAGTGTTGTTTGTATTATAGTGAGAGAGAGAGAGAGAGAGAATCTTTTGTCAAAGTGTGTTCTTACAAAAATGAATATATCCTTCCCACCATTCTATTCTTCTCTATTTATATCAGACATTTTCTTAACAAAACTCTAATAGTACAAGTAAAGACAATATCACTAGAATATTCCCTTTAATATCCTAATTCGAAAACTAGTTGTTACAGCTTTATCAACGGTGCTCGACATCGACCGTTGGTGACATCTCGGCCACGAATCTTGCTGCTTGACCTCGACTAGTGATGGCCTGAAGACTCTTCCTTTAGCCCTATCTTGTCATACTATTTTAGGGCAGATTTTGCCACATACACTTTTAATAAGTTATAAGGATTTGATACTTTGGTTGGTTCTCAGTTCTTCGCGGGTATAAAAGAAAACTAAAAAGTACGACACATGAGGTATATTAGCAGTACAATTAATTAGGAAGAGATAACGTGAAATAAAATCTGGGAAATGAAAAGGATGTTTGATCCTTAATCAGACGCATTAAGCTAATGAGTCAAAAAAACAATTGCCTCTAAGCTGATAGGATTTTATTCTTATCTCCTTTAGAACTTGAGAACTTTTTTTAGTGGTAGATAGCAGATAGACCTTATAATTGACCAATCTCATTTCGTACGAGAGATAAGAGATAATTAATCTCGTGATTAAATTTGAGATGAGTTTATTTCATGTTTGGTTGAGATAAAATCGTGGTATAACTAATCCCGAAATTAGTTATCCTGGAAATGTAATATTTTCTTTTATCCCTATGTAAGAGTGATATAACTAATTCCAATATAATTAATTATGGATAACTTGTTTCCACCAAACGACCCCTTAATTATCTCTTGAATTTAAGATTTTAAGATTTCACTTAGAATAGCCCATCACAGGTCAAAAGTTGTCTGGCGTTTTTGTCTAACATATATGATATACCTATTTTAATATTAATTAGTGTCATGAAAGTAAATAATTTGTCTCAATTTGTGACGGTCCACACATGTTTTTGCACAATCAATGCTTTCTGATTAAATTAATAGAATAACCAATTTCCACAAGTTGCACAAATGGGGCACTATACCATCACTCATTCTTCTTGAATTTTACTTATTTAGAGGATATGTATTTAGATTGGCTTAAAAACGGGTCAAATCAATTTAAAAGTAATTTTTTATTTATTATGATATTTGATAAACACAAAAAATATTTAAAATAAATTAAAAGTTGACAACCTCAACTTATTACTTTTTGATTTAAAGCTATTCTTATGTTTGACCAAATATTTTATTATTTTATCCCTTATTATTTTTTTAATAATTTTAATAGTACCTTAAATTACAAAAACCCTAAACTATTGTTCCTTCTCTTTTCTTCATTCTTCTCCACAACCGTTCTTCTCCTCTTTCTTTCCTCATCCTTAAGAAAGACTTAAGTTTTTTTTATATTTAACAGAAGCTAAGGCTAGACAATAATTGGTTCATATTTGGATAAGTTTGGGACGATTACAGCAACAACCTTTTAATGTTGGACTTTAAGGGTATTTGGCTTCTGGGCCACGACAGAAACATGCCCTAACTTAATTTTAACCCAGTATTTATAACTTAATGTATTAGTTTAATTTTAGTGGACCATGAGGTTATTAATTTATTTGGGTTCCGGGTGGACAAAAGGCCCATTGTACAGTCTTATACAGATTGACTATAGAATGAAAGAAAATATCTGAAACATTACTTCTCTCTTTCTTTCTATTCTTCCTAACCCTAAGTACATTTTATGGCGATTTCACTGTTTCTATATGTTATCATGGTATCAGAGCAGAAATTCGAATAGATCTCGTCCTATGCTTTCATCCGATGTTACCCTCGACGGGTTTCTAGAAGTTTTTTTTTCATCTCTCAATTGGTTCATCGATTATTTTTTTGATTCCGTTTGTGGCAGATTTTGAGTATTATTGAACTTTTCTGGTGAAATCGTGAAGCTTTGCAAAGTCACAGTCGAGTATTACAATTTCCTCTTGAGATTCGAATCTAGGGTTTTGCATCGGTGTTCCAATTTCGATTTTGCTGGTGGTTACCAGTTTTGTTTCGGAAGGAATCTTTGGAATTAAAGGTTGCTACTTCTTCCAGTGACGAAGAAGATTGGTATTTATGTTTCTGTTTCGCTTATATAGAATAATATACATCTATTTCGTGGTTGTAGAGGTGTGCATCTCTGTATTTGCTTTGCATGCTCATTGCATGTGTATTTTCAGTATTGTATTGGATTAATTTGATTGATCATGAGAAGTATTCAGTGTATGCTCCAGATCCTTCTGGCCCTCTGTTTTTACATTCCTCTGATGTTCCTGGCACTCCTTTGGTGCATGTGCCCTTTTCTGAGATCAGGTTTGGGGGTTGGAGAAGAAGTATGATAGTGGCTCTATCCGCAAAGAATAAAAGAGCCTTCATAGATGGAACATGTCCTAAACCACATGATAATGCACTTGACTTAAAGTAATGGAATAGGTGTAACAATATGTTGATATCTTGGCTGACTAGATCTTTATCCCCTGAGATTGCGGAAAGTGTTCAATACTTTGAGACTGCTGAAAGTATTTGGAAGCAACTTGAGAGTAGGTATGGGGCTGTCAATAGGACAAAGATGTTTGAGATTAAGAAAGAACTGGCTTCAATTTGTCAAGGATCTCTTGACATAGCCTCTTATTTTAACAAATTAAAAAGGTTGTGGAATGAATTAGGTTTCATATGTAAGAATCATGTAAACACTTGGACTTGTGCAGCTAAACCTGGTTTACAACAAGAAGTTGAAGAGAACAAATTGTACCAATTTTTAATGGGACTAAATAAAACCTATATGATTGTTAGAAGCAATCTCCTAATGATGCAGCCTCCTCCATCCCTTGGTAATGCTTATAATATTTTGCTCCAAGATGAGAGTCAAAGACATGTCAAATCTTCCCCCCATTTCAATTTAGATTCATCTTCTTTCAATGCCAACACTTTGAATAAAATTCCTCCTCAAAGGCAATATAATCAGAGGGTGAACTTTGAACAGAGGGTAAATGTTGATCAGGTTAAGGCTTCCTTATTTTGCAAATACTGCAAGAAGCCTGGACACCTAATTGAAAAGTGTTATAAGCTCCATGGTTACCCTTCTAATCTCAAATTTAATAAAGGCAGAAGAATTGCAGCAAATGCTAGTGATAGGGCTGATTTTCTGAACACAATCCTAATTGTAGTGCTCAGCTAAATAATGATGCTCCTTACAACTTTGGTCCTCCATCTAATTCTGAGCATACCTCCATGATACCTGGTCTGACAAAGTAGCAGTACAATCAGTTGATGAATTTGTTGCAGCAGTCTCATGTGTCAGACTCTACTCCGCAATCCAACCTCATGGCTTCTACCAATTTTGCTGGTATATCTCTAGCTACTGATCTGTTAAGTAGTATTAGTTCTAATTCATGCATGCCTTATCATTCAGTATATGTAACCTGGATTATTGACTCTGGTGCAACTGATTACATGACATCTAATAAGGAGTTCTTGTTCAATATCACTCCTTTACCTGTGCCTTACCTTGTATCTCTTCCAAATGGTTATAAAGTAAAAGTAACTTCCACCGGTTCTTTTTCTTTTCATCCATTTATTGTCCTTCACAATGTCCTCTATATTCCATCTTTCCACACAAACTCATTTTTGTGTACAAGCTGATACATTAATTCAGATGCTTTGTCTTATTTACTTATGATTCTTGTATGCTACTACAGGTCCCTTCTCTGAAGAAGCTTCTTGATCTTGGTAAATTGGATACTTGATTGTACAAGCTCGTATGGAAAAATCCATCATCACATCCTCAATTTTATACTGATTCACATTTCCAGAATAATGTCAACTCAAATTCTTTTCCTAAAGCTTCATTTTCTACTTGTGATTCTGTTCCTAGCTTACCTAATATGTGTGATATAACTACTTCAGTTTCTCTTCATGTTTTTGTTTCTAATTGTGACTCTACTGTTAGTTTACCTAATGTGTGCATTGTTCCTTCTCATTGTAATATTGATGGCATAACTAAAATGGATGTCATTTGGCACCAAAGACTTGCCCATGTTCTTTTTTGTTAGAATGAAAGTTATTTCTTGTTTGTCTAGTTCCTTATCTTCTAGGCAGTCTTTCATTTGCAATGTATGTCCCATGCCAAGGCAAACAAGGTTACCTTTCCCAAACAGTACTATTAACACTACTAAAGCATTCCAACTTATTCATATAGATACTTGGGGACCTTACCATACCAAAATATATTCTAGGGACAAGTATTTTTTACTATTGTAGATGATTATACAAGAGCTACTTGGACTCATTTAATGGGATCCAAAAGCAATGCCTTTCCGTTAATAAAAGCCTTTGTAACCATGATTAAAAATCACTTCCAAACCCCTGTTCAAACCATTAGAAGTAATAATGCTCTAGAACTTGGATCTAGTTCCTTTGCCTCCACATTCTTCTCAGAACATGGTATTGTCCACCAGACCAACTGTTCTTACACTCCTCAACAAAATAGAATGGTTGAGAGAAAACATAGGATCCTTCTTGAAGCATCTAGAGCATTAATGTTCCAATCCAAAGTTCCTATGAAATTTTGGGGTGATTATTTATTAATAGCCACTTACATAGTCAACATATTACCCTCTAAACTTATTCATGATAAGTCCCCATTTGAGATGTTGTATGGTAGGTACCCAGTTACTCTAATTTGAGAAGTTTTGATTGTTTATGTTATGCTACAATCCCTATATCATACAAAAATAAGTTCAAACCAAAAGCAATCCCTTGTGTTTTTCTTGGCTATCCATTTGCCAAGAAAGATTATAAGTTGTATAACTTGGATACTAAAATGTTTCATTTTAAGGGATGTGGTGTTTCATGAAAACTATTTTCCTTTTCCCATTACTACAAACCATTCTTGTCTTACTCCTAAGGTTTTTCTTGAACCCCCCTCTTACTTTCATGTGGTTGATGACTCAACCATTCCTCGTCCTACTCCTTCTGTCACTTTTCCATCTGTTTCTCCAAATTCTTCTGTCCAACTTTCTCCTCCCTCTGTCGCAACAGAGTCAGTGTCATCTTCTTCTCTTCCTGGTCATACTTCCACTCTCAGAAGGTCTACCAGGGAACATAATCCTCCTGCCGACTTACAACACTACTTATGCACTTTTCCTTCCACTTCTTCTTATTCTAATTATGTCCTCCAACATGCTGAATTTGAACCTAGTGCTTATTCCCAGACAACCCCTATTCCAGCTTAACAAGATGCCATGAAAAAGGAATTTAAGGCTTTTAGCAGCTAATCATACTTGGGACATAGTAGAGTTACCTAAAGGGAAGAAGCCTATTGGTTGTTAGTAGGTTTATAAAATCAAATACAAAGTTGAAGGGACCATTGAATGATATAAATCTCGACTTGTGATTAGGGGTGACACATAAATGAGGGTGTTGATTTTACTGAGACATTCTCTCCAGTGATAAAGTTGTCCACAGTTAAATGCCTCATAGCGGTGGTTGTGAAGAGGCAATGGCCGGTTTTTCAACTAGTTGTCAATATTGCTTTTATTCATGGTGACCTAGATAAGGAGGTGTATATGAAGTTACCTCCTAGGCTTTCGGTTTCTATTGCTAGTTCTTCCTCTTCTGCCTCTATAGTGTGTAAATTGCAATAGTCCTTATATGGTTTCAGGCAGGCCTCTAGGTAGTGGTATGCAAAATTATCTCACGCTTTATGTTCTAGATGCTTTTCTCATTCAATAAATGAGTATTCTCTTTTTTCAAGGATTCTCCTAGGTATTTCACGGCTTTGGCTGTGTATGTTGATGATATAATTCCCACATGGGATGATCTCATTGAGATTTTTACTTTAAAATAGTTTCTTCATGCTCAGTTCAAAATCAAGGACTTGGGTCACTTGCATTATCTTTTGAGTATTGAGATCTCCTACTTCCCTTCAGGTCTTTTATTGAATCAGAAGAAATTTGTATTTGATTTATTGTCTGAATATAAATATGAAAATTTTTCATCTGTTGCTTGTCCTTTGGAGCTTCATGTGAAGTTATCAGCTGATAGTGGTGAAGTTTTGGCTCAACCTGAATCTTATAGAAGTTTGATTGGCAAGTTGCTTTTCTTGACCCATACTAGAGCGGATATATATTTTGATGTACAACATATCAGTCAGTTTTTAAAATGTACTCGAGTTCCTCATATGTCTGCTGCATTACACATTCTGAGGTACCTTAAAGGTACTTTGGATATTGGACTTTTCTACTCCAACACTTCTGATCTTAATGTGAGTGCCTATAGTGATAGTGATTGGGCGTCGATACGAGACGCTCTGTCACTGATTTTTGTATCTTTTTGGGTGATAGTCTGATTGGTTGGAAGTCTAAGAAACAACCTGTTGTTTCACTTTCTTCTGCTGAGGCAGAATATAGAGCCATTAGCAATGTGGTGGCTGAATTGACTTGGCTGATTAGAATCTTGGCTGATAGGCATGTTCCTATTTCTCTTCTCATTTTAGTTTTTTGTGATAATCAGGCTGCTATTCACATTGCTAAGAATCCGGTCCTCCATGAACGTACAAAGCATATTGAGGTAGATTGTCACTTCATTCGAACCAAGTTGGGTGAAGGCTTGATTCAATTGGGACATGTCTCTACTTCCAAACAGTTGGTAGGCATTCTTACCAAACCTCTTCCTGGGCAGAGTCATCATCAATTTTTTTCCAAGGTGAAGGTGGTTTCCCCCTCCAACTTGAGGGGGGTGGGGGGTGGACTTGAAGGGTATTTGGCTTCTGGGCCACGACAGAAACGGGCCCAACTTAATATCAGCCCAATAGTTATAACTTAATGTATTAGTTTAGTTTTAGTGGACCATGAGATTATTTATTCATTTGGGTTCCGGGTGGACAAAAGGCGCATTGTACAGTCTTGTACAGATTGACTATAGAATAAAAGAAAATATCTGAAACATTGCTTCTCTCTCTCTCTCTCGATTCTTCCTAACCCTAAGTACATTTTCATGGCGATTTCACTGTTTCTGTTTTCTGTATGTTATTAGATTACATAAACATAAATTTGGATCCTCCCGTTTAACTTAATATCCTTCTTTATGTTTTGCTAGAACTGAAATTTTGCTCAATTGTTACTGTATAAATTATGCGCATACTATAGATGCAATAACAATCAGATTAAGGAAAGTGGTGATATAATTATAAACTAAAAAAAAGATTGTAGCTGGAAATATAAATTACTTTGTATTCATATCAATTTAAAATTAAAAATCAACTCATTCGTAGTGTTATCAGATTTAAGGAAACTTTAGTTATTTATAGAGAAAAAAATGTTTACTAGCACTTATTTACCAAACACATCAATAAGTACTTAATTAGCTTTAAGTACTTTTATTCGAATACGTGACTGTTTATTTTATAAAATCAGATACATCAACAACAACAACGACCCAGTGAAATTTTACTAGTGGGCTATGTGGAGGGTATTATGTACGCATACCTTACCTCTGTTATGAATCTGTATCACTGTAATAAATAATTAAACCATTAAACTTTCTGAAATATATAAATAAAAAGAAAGTTAGTAATACTTGTTTAACGAAATAAATTCTAAAAATCAGTATAGGAATAAATCGAGCCCACTGAATACACAGTGTGTCCTTAAGGAAATTATTCCCCTCAAGTACCCGAGGTGCTGGAATATATCCTCTCAGGATAGAACAATTTAACTCACCGGAGTGTTGGTACCAAAACGCCGGTGAACAGCGAGCCTTCAAAGTATATTTATAGAGTTGCTGGCATTGTTTCTGAAATGGTTTGCAACCTTTCGGAAACAACTATGGCTGTTGGAACAGGTTGTTTGAAATATTGCGAAAAAATGGATTTAAAATAATCCGGAAAAGAAAACGGGCCTGACCGGACCGGGTCGCGTCATGGGTTATTTCGGATTGAATTTTTCGTTAATTATTTAATTAATTAATTAAATAATTGAAAGAAATTTTGTCCAAAAAGAAATCCGAAAGTCGAGGCCGAGCGAGCGACGACGACGGCGACGGCGCGAGGCTTGCCTTCTTCTTTACTCTTTAAGAGCTAGAAAAAGAGCAATTATATATATACCCATCAAAAGCCTTTTCTTCCTCCAATATGGGACAATGTCCCTTTGCCAAGGAGGGAAACTCAAATATTTTATTTTCTCTCCATTTCTCATTCACCCTCTTTAAGCTACACAAGCTTACAATCCCAATAACCCCTACTCCGAGGGATTAGAGAGTCTGTTTCCGAAAGACCCTCGACTCAAAAAGATGAAAAGAGACATTATTTTATAAAATCAGATCCAACAGCACTTAAAATCCAGGCGTAAGTGCTAATCCAAAAGGCTCTTAATCTGTAGTGCAGAGAATCTTTGCACTGTTATCTCATTTTATTTTATAACAGACGATTCGTTTCATACTTCCAAGTTACAAATTTTATTTTTATTGACAATTGGGCAACGACGAAACGTACACTAGTAAAAACCAGCCCAGAATATTGATTATGAGTTGTACTTTAACATAGTCAAAATGGAACTGTGCATGTGTACACTTCTGCAATACGTACAACAAATATCCACTGTCATGTCTCCAAATATCTCCGACACAAAATATTTATATATATTTAATTTGTTTAAAAAATATATTTATACGTGACTAACTCAACACCAATTGTCATTTAAAAAAAGTAGGTGCGCGGTAATCTGTTCAAAAATATAAAACCTTATACAATGGAATATCATATGTATACCAAACTGATCAGCCTAATTAGTTAAACTCTTGAAAAATCATTTTACTTTCTGAGACATGATAAAAGGTTGTGTATATGGCAGGATTCATATGATATGTTCGACCAAGATTACACTAAGTTTAATTTACTAGTTTTGATCGACGAACTGCTCACTGGCTTTTCAAACATGGGGCATGTTAGAAATTAAACTCTAATGCAAATGCAATCTGTATCTATACGGGGAAACCGGGCAATATATTTGGAATAAAAACGTTCCATGCATGATAATTTAGAAGTGCTATGCCTAGACAGAGGTCGAACTAGAGTTTGCTACGGATTCGGTAGAACCCAACAAATTTGGCCAAATTTTTGTACGTGTAATTCGTAGAATATTCATAAGAAACTTAGACAGAATCCAGCAAGTTATTTTTGCTAGAATTCAAAATCGATAAACTTAAAATTCTGAATCACACGCTCCTATGCCTAGATTGGAATATTGCATGGTTAATAAATAAAACTCCCCATAATTAAAAACCTCTTTGTAATAACGCCATCTAATAGAGTTGAAGCATAACAAAAGAAATTGGGTCCGGCCTTCACCAAGCATCTGGCCTCTACCTTTTTCATTTTAATGTCGTACTAGTATATGATATGATATGAATATTAACTCATTAGTTGGGTCCTCAGAAGTCAAGATGTATCAGAATGGAACTTGCCGTAAAGTCATGCATTGTCGCATTGTTTGCTTGCTAGCTAGCTCACTTCAAATTTAAAATATTGCATGATAATTTTATTACTAGACTTTTTTAATTTAATCAGAGACACTGGAGGTAATTCTCCACATGCAAAGGGAAAAAAAAAGTCCTAATGTAGATAAAGACTGACATGGCTCCAGCTGTAAGGCAATTACATTTGATAGCATATTTGTAGACTGTAGTGATGGAGAAAGTAATTAAATGCTATTCATAATTGTAGTGGTGGAGAAAGTGAATTGTCATTTAGCCCACAAGAATATTTGTTGTGTCCTGACAGTAAATATAACAGTTTGTGGAATAACCTTGTGAAAATATTCTGATCCATTAGTTAAAATAGACATGAAAAGAATATGTTATATTTAGGAAAAAAATATAAAATTGATCGATCGGCTGAAACTAATTGTATTTGTTAGTCAAAAAGTGTTGTATATTATATATATATAGTTTTATCGGCTATTATTTTTGGAAGAAGCTAAAAAATATATATTTATCATATTGAAAAACAATTGCTAAGATTACTATTTTAAAATCTTGCATTCATGATCTTCAAGGTTAAAGATAATCGAATATATACCCTTATCCTTGTGAATTTTTTTAAAAATAGCGATGGAACTTTTCAATTTTTTATATATTTATGACACAACCACAGACAGACTCGACATCCTCTATAACAACAATAACAACAACAACAACCCAGTATAATCCCACTAGTGGGGTCTGGGGAGGGTAGTGTGTACGCAGACCTTACCCTACCCTAGGGTAGAGAGGCTGTTTCCAAATGACCCTCGGCATCCTTCCCTCCAAGAACTCCCCACCTTGCTCTTGGGGTGACTCGAACTCACAACCTCTTGGTTGGAAGTGGAGGGTGCTTACCATCAGAGCAAC